>JADBJO010000730.1:567500-579465 GCA_016801955.1 Conus betulinus
TCCTCCCTGTGTGATGTGGTAAGGATGACACGCCCTTCCTCTGTGTGTAGTCAGTGATAACCATGATTCCCCCTCCGCCCAATGAAAATTGATCACCTGAAATTCCTCCACCTAATTTTTACTAGTATTTCTCTTTTCCATTTGTTCTATTACCAATGACCTTTTCCCCATCTTATTCAAGATAAAATAGAAAACAAACTGCGATGTTAATGACCATCATGTGTATGTGTGTGTGTGTGTGTGTGTGCGCGCGCGCGCGCGCGCGCGTGCGTGCGTGCGTGCGTACATGCGTGCGTGCATGCGAGTGTGTGTGTGCGTGCGTGTGTGTGTGTGTGTGTGTGTGTGTGCGCGCGTCCGCGCGCGTGTGCGTGCACATGCAGTGGCCAGCCAGCCGACCTCATCTGCCCGTTGTGAGGACGTGCTGGACAACTGCGCGGCCTATGGGTCCGAGGCCTGCAAGGGCCAGTACCTCCCCTGGGCCACCCCCACAACTGCCGCAAGACGTGTAGCCTGTGTGGTACGCCCCCCCCCCCCCCCCCCCCCCCCCCCCTCCTTTCTCCTGTCGTTGTCTTTTTCCTCTCTTCTTCTTCTATCTCCCTCTTCACTGCAACCCCCTTCTCCTTGCTGTCGTATGCTAACCCTACTATTAGAGCGGTCTACCGTTGTTGGGCAATGATGGTGAGACAGTGTGGTCGTTAGTGTTGTGTTCCTGTTTATTAGAGATAGGTATGGAGATCATAACAATAACATCAAATTGTTCAATTGATTTACCGTGTGTTCCACCTCTTTCAGTTGCTTTCCCAAGTCTTCCAGCTGTTTTAGTTAATCGATCAGACGTTCCGCCTGTTTCGGTTGAAGAACCAGAGGGTTTGCCTGTTTTGGTTGATTAGCTAGACGGTCCGCCTGTTTTAGTTAATTAGCCAGACATTCCACCTGTTTCAGTTGATTGGTCAGATGTTTCAGTTGATTTGCTGGATGATTCAGTTGATAGTCAGGTGTTTCAGTTGATTAGTCAAATGTGTCAGTTGATTAGCCAGATGTTTCAGTTGATTTGCTGGATGTTTCAGTTGATTAGTCAGATGTTTCAGTTGATTAGCCAGATGTTTCAGTTGATTTGCTGGATGTTTCAGTCGAATAGCCAGATGTTTCAGTTGATTAGCCAGATGTTTCAGTTGATTAGCTGGATGTTTCAGTTGATTAGCCAGATGTTTCAGTTGATTAGCTGGATGTTTCAGTTGATTTGCTGGATGTTTCAGTTGATTAGTCAGACGACCTAACAGATTCAGACGATTAGCCACAAGTTCCAGCTATTTCAGTTCCCAGCCAGACATTTTTCTTTTCTGTTTCTGTTTACCAGTCCTCAAAAGAAAAAAAAGGGAGGGGTGGGAGGAACCAACCAATCACAACCAACCACTAAAACTTCTTCACTTTCAACATGGACAAAAAGAATGTTAAGAAATGAAGAACACGGGACCTTGATAAATAGATCGAATCTTTGCCAAGTTATCATCAATATAATAATAGAGGAATTGTTCGTCTACACTTGTTTTCTCCCACTACTAAATTGTTCAACAGAATATCTTCTTACACGGCAACAAAATAAGATATTGTCTCTTTTGCAGAGAGAGAGAGAGAGAGAGAGAGAGAGAGAGAGAGAGAGAGAGAGAGAGAGAGAGATGAATAAGGTCCCTTTTTACCACCTTTGTTTGTAGCCTGTGTGGGAGAGAGAGAGAGAGAGAGAGAGAGAGAGAGAGAGAGAGAGAGAGAGAGAGAGATATCTGATAAGGTCCTTTTTTACCACCTTTGTTTGTAGCCTGTGTGGACAGGTTAGAGAACTGTCATCAGTATGGTCAGTACGTGTGCTTTGGTCGGTACGAAGCGTGGGCACGTGACCATTGTGCCAAGACCTGCGGCTACTGTGACCACAGCGGTAAGCGTGGTGTGCGCGTGTGTGTGTGCGTGTGTGTGTGTGTGTGTGTGTGTGTGTGTGTGTGTGTGTGTGTGTGTGTGTGTATGTGTGTGCATGAAGAGAGAGAGAGAGGGATAAAGAGAGAGAGAGGTGGTATGTGTGTGTGTGTGTGTGTGTGTGTGTGTGTGTGTGTGTGTGTGTGTGTGTGTGTGTGTGTGTGAAAGAAGGGGGGGGGGGATAGAGAGAGAGAAAGCAGAAGGGGGTGGGGGTGGGGGGGCTGTATCAGAAAAAATGAACTTAAGAAACAGAAGAAAAAAAAAACAGTAGGAGGAGTGTCTACAGCAACAAATTAACCCAATAAGACAGATCATACTTCTGCTGCTAGTAATATTACACTGCTACTACCTCTATTTCAACACATGACTGAAAGACAGGGGAGTTATTACTCGAGTAGTTACATGCATGTGTCTGATGGTCTCTTAACAGCCCAGGGGTTCCAGAACACAGCACAACCAAACCCGTCCTGTACTGTGCCAGCCGGTAAGCACGACACCCATTACCTCCTGGTGTGGTAAGTGGTAAGCATGACACCCATTATCCATTACCTCCTGGTGTGGTAAGTGGTAAGCATGACACCCCCCACCTCTCCTGTGTGGTAAGTGGTAAGCATGACACCCATTATCCATTACCTCCTGGTGTGGTAAGTGTGGTAAGCATGAGCATGACACCCACCTCACTGTGTAGCAAATGGTAACCATGACGTACTCACACCTGCCTGTATGGTAAGTGGTAAGCATGACACACTCACCTAACTGTGTGGTAAGTGGTAAGCATGACACCCTACACCTCCATGTGTGGTAAGTAGTAAGCATGACACCCCACCTCCCTATGTAATAAGTGGTAAGCATGACACCCCCACCTCCCTGTGTGGTAAGTGGTAAGAGTGACACCCACGCTCTGCCCCATATATCTTTGTGTGCTAAGCATTAAAAACGCTTTCCCTCTTCTTGCCTGTTGAGCCAAGTAGCAGCTGTAGTGAATGTTGAGAGTCACCTGGCCCAATGAAAGTACGCGCTGTGTACTTCTTAAGTTCCAAAGGCGATGTTCTGTCCAGTAAATATTGCTTTGAATGAAGCTTCTGATGTATTCTTCCAAGCAGCCATCTTTGAATTATTTATTTCTCTTCTTTCTCAGTTACTGTTGCGGGAAAGTACTGTATGCAATCTTGACATGTTCAATGAAAAAGGTCACAGATGAAAGTTCATTGGAAAATCTTCAGTCGGAAGAAGGTTTTTTTTTCGTTCAAAGATAACAAAAAATGAGTATGTAACTAAACAAACAATGTAATGGAATTCAAGATCTGCTTGCTTACCAAGTTTTACGTCAAGATGTTAGGGATTCAGGAGGAAACATGCATTTCATACCAAAGCCACATGTTAGATTTATATGCGATAACATAAAAAAAAGTGATTATAACAACAACAATAATAATAAAATGATATGATCATAATTATACTGATAATAATTATAATGATGATGATAGTAATGATAATAATAATAATGATAGTAATGATAATATCATTAAGTAAGTAATACAGTAATAACAGTAAAAATGAAATGATAATGATAGCGACAATGACAGTGATGAAAATGATGATGATGATGATTACGACGACGACGATGACGACGACGACAACGATGATGATGATGGTGATGATGATGATGATGATGATGATAATGATGATGATGATGATGATGATGATTAATCATGTCACGATATGATTTAACTCTCTGACGGTTTACCTTACAGGTCAAACGTTCCTGATGACGTCTAACTCTCCGACAGTCTCCCTCCCTAAGTCAGATCTTACTGATGAAGGCTAACTCGCTGACAGTCTCCCTCCCTAGGTCAGACCTTACTGATGAAGGCTAACTCGCTGACATCATCCCTCCCTAGGTCAAACCTTACTGATGAATTCTAACTCGCTGACAGTCTCCCTCCCAAGGTCAGACCTTACTGATGAAGTCTATCTGTCTGAGAGTCTCCCTCCCTAGGTCAGACGTTACTGATGAATTCTAACTCGCTGACAGTCTCCCTCCCAAGGTCAGACCTTACTGATGAAGTCTACCTGTCTGACAGTCTCCCTCCCTAGGTCAGACCTTACTGATGAAGTCTACCTGTCCGAGAGTCTCCCTCCCTAGGTCAGACCTTACTGATGAAGTCTACCTGTCTGAGAGTCTCCCTCCGTAGGTCAGATCTTACTGTTGAAGGCTAACTCGCTGACAGTCTCCCTCCCTAGGTCAGACGTTACTGATGAAGGCTAACTCTCTCTGACAGTCTCCCTCCCTAGGTCAGACCTTGCTGATGAATTCTAACTCGCTGACAGTCTCCCTCCCTAGGTCAGACCTTGCTGATGAATTCTAACTCGCTGACAGTCTCTCTCTCTCCCTAGGTCAGTCCTTACTGATGAAGCCTAACTCTCTGACAGTCTCTCTCCCTAGGTCAGACCTTACTGATGAAGTCTACCTGTCTGACAGTCTCCCTCCCAAGGTCAGACCTTACTGATGAAGTCTACCTGTCTGACAGTCTCCCTCCCTAGGTCAGACCTTACTGATGAAGTCTAACTCTCTGACAGTCTCTCCCTCCCAAGGTCAGACCTTACTGATGAAGGCTAACTCTCTGACAGTCTCCCTCCCTAGGTCAGACCTTACTGATGAAGGCAGTGGCTGGAGCCCCAGGGGATGTGTGTATCAGCTGTGGTCCTCCCCCAACATTGCCAACGACAACCTGGCTTCAGCCAAGACCCTGGACAGTCACGTGGTCTCCCACTACAAGTCGCACCTGGTCAACAACTTGGACACCTGTGACTTTGATACGGTGTGTGACTGTATTATATATGCATGTGACACCATCCAAATGTGACGTGGAAATCATATGTGATTTTTTACGTGTGACTGCCCACCTGTAACTTGGACTTGACACATGACAGTCCGTGGCTGACACTGCCTACACGTGACCTGGACATGATAATTCACTTTATGTGGCGCTGTATACTCGCCGATTTTGATATGGCACGTGACTTCATGCCATCACGTATGAGGGGTGTTACGTGCATGAATATTTGAACTGGTACTTCAGGTTATGGTTGATGAAAAATACGTAGCGGTCCGACCGTCCGTCCGTGTGTGTGTATGTGTGTGTGTGTTTGTGTGTGTGTGTGTGTGTGTGTGTGTGTGTGTGTGTGTGTGTGTGTGTGTGTGTGTGCGCGCGCGCATGCGTGCGTGCGTGCGTGTGCGTGTGTGTGTGTGTGTGTAGATCAAGGTGTCCATCTACAAGCACTGTGTGGAGAGGGCCAGTCTCACGTTCGATGCTCGTCACACTGCCCGCAGCGACTGGTTCACCGCCTCCCGGCTTCTTGCCTCCTCCTTTCGGCGATCTCTCCCCCTCCTCCCCCGCCCTCTTCCACATGGCAGGGTCTCTGTCTGTCTGTGTGCCTGTCTCTTTCTCTGTTTGTCTGTGTGTGTGTGTCTGTGTGTGAGTGTGTGAGTGAGTGAGTGAGTGAGTGTGTGTGTGTGTGTGTGTGTGTGTGTGTGTGTGTGTGTGTGTGTGTGTGAAATTATTCGTGTAATAAATCATCAGTAAGGAAGGATTTTTTTTTGTTCCATTATGAAAGAATGATAAACCCATAATTCCAAATTGTGCTGTTCGTGCGTGCGTGCGTACGTGAGTGCTTGCATGTGTGTGTGCGTGCATGTGTGTGTTGTTTTTTTTCATGTGTGTTAGGCAGAGGATAGGGAGTTAAATCAGACATACCCAATCTGAATCGTGTCATGAGTATCTCGTCAATTAAAGCAGACATGATTTACAGTGGCATATAGGATAGGTTGTTTGAAGAGTTCTCTGTGTGTAACAAACCGATTGAAAATTCCGATTTTGGCACTTCTCTCTCTCTCTCTGTTCATGTTCTCTCTCTCTCTCTCTCTCTCTCTCTCTCTCTCTCTCTCTCTCTCTCTCTCTCTCTGTCTCTCTCTCTCTGTCTGTCTGTCTGTCTCTGTCTCTGTCTGTCTGTCTATCTCTCTCTCTCTCTCCCTCTGTCTGTCTGTCTCTCTCTCTCTTAAGATTAATTGCATGTCACTTTGTTACATGGTACCTTTTACGTATTTTTATGCTGTAACAAAATGATAACATTTTGTGCCTTGAACTTCTTCCCATTTCTCATGTTCTACCGCTCCCTTACTCCCCCCTCTCTGTCTCTGTCTCTGTTTCTGTCTCTGTCTGTCTGTCTGTCTGTCTGTCTGTCTCTCTCTCTCTCTCTCTCTCTCTCTCTCTCTCTCGCTCGCTCGCTCTCTCTCTCTCCCCTCCCCCCTCTCTGCCCTCCTCCCCCTCTCTTCCCCGCTCTGTCTCTGTTCCAAATTTTGTGTATACTTTGTCATATTCATTTTATTGTCCGTTTTATACTAGTCATACTAACTGTTATATTACCTTTCTTTATGCCCCCCACCCTGCTCCTCTGCCTTCCCTTCATTTCTTCTTCTTCTTCTTCTTCTCTCTGCTCACCGTCAAAAAATTGGATCTTTTCATGCAGTTTTGATCAAGTTATTAGAGAAAAAGTGTTGTCGGCCATGTAACTCCCAAAGTACTCCCCTTTCTCACAGTGGGATTACTTCACGGACATGAACTACCGTGTTCTCGTGTCAACGTTCTGTGGTGTGGTGTTCTTACTGTCGGTGAAGTGTTGTCTGTTCCTAACTCAGTCAACTTGGATTTCCGATCAGACACAGCATTTCCTAGAAGGCGTTTTATCGGCAAAACTTTTCAGTTGCGATTCTTGCTGTTGCGACACAGTTCTCCCGACACACAGGTCAGTACCCTTTCCTTACAACTATCTCAAGCAGTCATCGATTCCGACGGAACTTGTTTTTGACATGTCGATCAATCACACTGGTCTTCCCAACTCCCTGCTTCTCATTCTCTGTGGAGACGTAGAACTAAACCCAGGTCCCCATTCTGAAACCAACCAACAGGAAAACATGTGGTGGTATATCTGTGACACTTTTGAAAGAGTGAAAATAAATCAACACAATATAAAACGAACTCATTCAGGAACAACATCGAGCAATGGAAAGAGAAAGGATACTGGTGTCAAAGATAGATTCTCTGTATGGTGAAGTTGACCGTCTTGAAAAGGTCATCAGAAAGGACAATCTCAGATTTTATGGCGTCGAGGAATCTGAAAATGAAACGGAGGAGGAAAGTACACAGAAAGTGATCGATGTCATCAATGAGAGATGCAGCCCAAATGTCCCTTTTCAACCGTCGACATACGACACGCACACAGAGTGAAGGCGGGTACAAGACGGAACGAACCCCGCCCAATCCTTGTCACTTTCGCGCACTGGACAGATAAAATGGCTCTTTTAAAATTGCGGAGTGTGCGTGAAAGCTTGAGGGAAGCTGGTACAGAGTCTCCAACGACCTTACCAGAAAACACAGTCGGCACAACTGGCTGACCTCCGACGTCAAGGACAAACAGGTTATTTCTACAACGGGAAACTAGTTGTCTCTGGGGCCACATAGTTATCAGCAAGCTGTACGCAATCCTACTGAATCACACAACAATAGGCAATCAAAAACGTCTTTCTATTATGATGTCCATCCAAACCAGTCCAACACACACACCAGCAGAAATACTCGTGACAGTCACTCTGTCAACAAAGGAAGAGAGAGACTACCACAGACTAAATCAGGACGACCCAGGGCACGGCATAGAGAACTGCTCTCGACGGGACAACGCATTGTATCGTCCCAATGAACCAGACCATATCAACTACTCACCTATATCAGAACGGACCAGTCATTACTCAAGTGACCAAGAAGGTATGATCTCCAGTGCAAAGGACATTTTTCAGCCGGACCAAGTGGACCAGGCATCCTTTACTGAACTCACTGACCGAGCAGAGCAGGTACAGGCCCAGTACAAAGACTCGCACTGTCCTGGTGATCCGGAAGCTCCACCGGACACACTAGAGCAGGCAGAGGACCTGTTCAGCGACTCACCCTATCCTGGTGACCCAGACGTTCCACCTGACACAGCGACCAGTTCTTTTCAGTCGTTGATCACTCTGGATAGGACGGGAAATGGTGAAGAGCTGAGCTGAACGACCAGAAAATTAACAATTCAGCCAGAAATGACGCTGGAAACAAGGACAACACTGAGAGCTGTCAACTTCATGTCCAGTGTGAAGTCCACAGGAGCAGGGGATAGTCCAGTACCAACACCCGTCACCCTGGTCTTTGGAACCACTGCAGGGAAACAGGCTGTGCTCGCCGCACTTTCTGATGATGTCATCACCTCATCACCTCAAACGAAACAACTGCACCTGTTTCGGATACACCACTCTTTCCATGTCCACTGGAAAAGATGTTCGTACATTAACCAGTGAGAAAAATGCTTCAGCAGACAACAGTGACAAAGACCTCGACCCCAAAGTAACCGTTCCTTCTTCTGAGCAACAAATTATCGGAACCTTGAGAGAACGCCCAGCTGGAGAATCCAATCGAAGTCAACCAACATTAACTGAAACAGGAACTTTGGATTGTTCTGACCGATCTGGTCATATTCAGAGAGCCAAGACGCCATTTGCAAGAACCACCGCCACTCCAGTGCCGAAGAAGATAGCACCAGGAGAGCTGCTGTACAGCGAGGCAGTGGCAACCTCCAGTCCACTGCTTGGAGGCGCTTCCAGACGCACTCCGACTCGACCCGAAACACCCAAAGAAAACGAGGACTCTAGAAGATCTACATCCCAGCCATCCAGACAGACCAGAGACACTTCTGCTGCACGGAACAAAAATTCAAAACCCACCGTGAATACCATTCGGTCATGGGTAACCAAGCAGCCACGCAATTTCGGACCAAAGAAGGCCCAAACAACCGGTACACGGTTTTCAACCCGAATTAAAGGGACGAACAAAACTGGACAATAGGGATTCGGCCAAAGCCCAGGCACGCTTCATACAACTGAAACTCTGACATTCCTTTCTTATAATGTTTGTGGCATCACCTCCAAGTTAAATGATTCCGACTTTATTTTGTATATTAGCAGATTTGATTTTGTTTGTCTTCTAGAAACCTTTACTGCAGAAATCTTTACAGTTGATGTTTTAACCAGGTTTACTCAGTACAGCAGTCCAGCAGTTAGGCTTTCTAAAGCAGGCCGCAAATCAGGTGGTGTGACGCTACTTGTTTAGGAAGATCTAGATCAGCAAGTTACAAGAATTGTCTGTGAAACCGAAAACATTGTGTTGTTAAAACTGTCCAAACGTTTATTTAAGTCAACATCAGATGTCTTTCTGATTGCTGTTTATGCAGCGCCGCCACAGTCTCCTATATATAATATTTCACGTTTTGAAAACGGCATTTCAGCTGTAGAATCATGCATGTTGAATGTATCAGAAAAATTTGGAGACGTTCCGTTCATTATATGTGGTGATCTAAATGCCCGAACTGGAAATGTACAACCCTACCATGTAAACGATGTTCAATATTTTCTAGAAACGCATCAAGATTCCAACTATGTAGAGTCAGCCTCGAGAAGTTCAGAAGACAGAGAACTTAATTATCATGGTAGACTTTTCCTTGAATTGGGTGCACAGTTTAATCTATTCATTGTAAACGGCACAACTAAAGGGGATAGGTCGGGTAAATTCACGTTCATCTCAAATAATGGTTGTAGTGTGATAGATTATTTTGCCATCTCCACATCACTTACGTATGCCATACAAGACATGCTCGTTGATGAAAGAATTGATTCTCAACATATGCCCATTGTTTTAACCTTGAGGTGTAATGGTTATGAAAAAGATTGAAAGAAAAGACAGTTTATGTGTGCAAAAACTTGTTTGAATCCTGACTACTACGATGTGTTTAAGGACAGTCTAATCGGACCCAATTCCATAACTGCTTTGGGGGAAGCCAAACGAATGATAAGTGTAGATGTCAATGTGTCTATTGCTGTGTTCAATGATACTTTGACATTGGCTTCAGAATGTATGTTAAAACAACTAAAATTTGGTGGCTCCCCCGAAAAAGCAAGTATGGTTTGACAAAGAATGCAGGACAACAAAAGCGTCCGTAAAAAGTTCCCTAAGAATCTTCAGACATGAGCGATCCATAGCAAATTTAAATGAGTACTTGGAACAGAAGAAATGCTACGATGATTTACTGAAAGCTAAGTCTGATATGTATAAAACTGGTCTTAGAGACAAATTATTGAATGCTACCAACGACTCCAAAGTGTTTTGGACTACTCTTAAAAATGTCAGACATACGCAAAAGAATGCATTGGGGGACATTTCGAAGGAAGACTGGCGAAATCATTTTGCGAATGTTTTTGAAGCAACATACAGCCACAACCATCGATTGTTTGTGAGGAGAATAATAATGTTGAACACCAAGTAATAAATAGCTTGAACTCGGTTATTACCCGCGAAGAAATCATCGATTCAATCAAACATTTAAAAAGCAATAAGGGCGGTGGTCCAGATGGACTAATTCCTGAGGTATTCATTTATTCGTACACATGGATACTGCCTTATTTAGAAGAATTATTCAACTTTATTTTTACTTCAGGACAGTACCCAGATTCATGGACAGAAGCTATTATTCAACCTCTGTATAAACGTGGAAATCCTCATGATCCCAACAATTACAGAGGGATCTCTCTTTTGAATGTATGTAGTAAACTATACAGCTATATTTTAAATAAACGCCTGGTAGACTGGATCGAAGATAAAGGAATCATTGGCGAGGAACAAGCCGGATTTAGAAAAGACCATTGCACTATTGATCATGTCTTTACACTTTTTGCTGCTATTCAAAAACATCTAGCGTGTAACAAAAAACTTTACGTCGCTTTCATTGATTTTAGGAAGGCGTTTGATCTTATTTCCCATGCTAAGTTATGGCCTATCATGTTGAAGAACGGAATATCGGGTAAAATGTTAAGTGCTATTCAAAGCATGTACAAGGTGGTAAAAAAGCGTGTGTTAGATGCGGTAGTGGTGCAGGTCTGACTGATTTCTTTTTCTGTCAGAAAGGCTTAAAACAGGGTGAAATTACAAGTCCTCTGTTATTCTCAATCATGATAAATGAACTATCACTTGACATAATCCACAACGGTAAACACGGTGTTCAGCTACACCCTGACATCGTTGAACTATTTATTATTCTTTTTGCAGACGATGTTGCTTTGCTTTCATACACAGTAAAGGGCCTACAACTGCAATTAGATTTACTGAGGAAAAATGCAGAGATTCTTGATCTTTCGGTTAACCTAGAGAAATCCAATATTGTGGTGTTTAGAAATGGGGGCTATATACCTCGCCATGAAAAATGGTTTTACGGTAAATCTGAAATGGAAGTGGTAAACTCGTACAAATATCTAGGCGTATGGCTGACTACTCGTTTAAGATTCTCACTCGCCATGCAAAAAAGACAGACAGCAAAGGCAAAACTAGGTATTGTGGAAATATACTTAAAACGTTGGAAGTTAGGAGATGTTTCCCCCTACATTTTCTTTAAATTGTTTGATGCCCAGATAAAACCTATCTTACTCTATGGATCTGAAATCTGGGGAATGTTAGAGCAAATGCATATCGAAAAGGCTCATACATTTGCGTTGAAAAAAATTATTAAATGTGGCGCCCAGAACACCAAATGACATGGTGTATGGGGAAACAGGTAGAGTACCAATAAGTATAGACGCAAAAAACAAACGCTGTCCGATTTTGGATCCGCCTCACAAGAATGAACAATGAAAGACTGCCAAGAAAGCTTACAATATGCTTTTAAATCTAGACAGCAATAACAAAACGTGCTGGGTATCAGATATCCGCAAGCTGCTTACGATATACGGTTTTGGTTATGTGTGGCTTAATGGAGGTGTGGGAAAATGCGCCTTGGTTCCTAAGACTTTTCAAGGAACGTTTAACTGTCCGAGTTGTCATTAGAAGCGTATTTCGAGTGTATCAGAAATAAGGCATTAAGGGATATC
>JADBJO010000731.1:5000-17500 GCA_016801955.1 Conus betulinus
CACCAGAGTTATTGTGTGGAGAAAGAGAAGCTGGTTGTGGAACACAGTGCCAGACTGTCAGATATCACACCAGAGTTACTGTGGAGAAAGAGAAGCTGGTTGTGGAACACAGTGCCAGACTGTCAGATATCACACCAGAGTTACTGTGGAGAAAGAGAAGCTGGTTGTGGAACACAGTGCCAGACTGTCAGATATCACACCAGAGTTACTGTGGAGAAAGAGAAGCTGGTTGTGGAAACACAGTGCCAGACTGTCAGATATCACACCAGAGTTACTGTGGAGAAAGAGAAGCGGGCTGCGTGCAGAACTGAACCAACTACCACAGAAAATGGAGAGGTGGAGAGAAACGTGAGGGGAAAGATGTGACCCTGGATCTCCACAGATCAGTGAAAGTACTGTTCGGTGTTTTCTAGGGCTGCCAGACTCTCTCATCCTGGCTCCATCGTTAGGCTACATATCTGTCACCCATCTGTCCACCCATCCAAGACGTGCGTTGACAGATGCTTATATTCAAGAACACCACACTGAGCACACCATTTAAACATTTCAAAGACGTGTTGCTCCATTTCCTGATATGTGCATGTAAAGTGCTTCACAAAACCATTCACATGTTGTATACGTTCTGTAGGGTGCAGTCCAGTCTTTTCACCTGACAGGAGCGGACCAACCCCAGCGGACCAACTCAAGTGCTGTCCTTGGGACAGTGTGGTATCAGTAATTGACCGCTTTGATTTTTTAATTGAAATTTGCCAGCAGATGGCGCCACCGACACGTGGTCTAGTTTATCAGCACAACACAGCAGACTGTTTGACTGTCCCTACCCACAGGGGCCCACACTTCCTCTGTGTCCACATGGTGGTGAGGGAGAGCCAGCGACAGACATATTGCCACAGACAGTGGTCATCTTAACAGTCTACACAGTGATAAGTTCATTCTGACAGACAGAGGCTTTGATGTTCCAGACATTGATGCTGTGAAAAAACGCTGAAGTAAGTTGTGCAGCTTCCATACGTTGTAGTTTTCACTTCTTCGCCGGTCAGGTTGCAGCCTGCGTCATAGAATCAACAAGAAAGCTAGCATATTCCTGCATTCACATCCACATGCAATGAATTCCTAGAGTGTTGGGTGCAAAGTGTGCAATGTGAAACGGTGTGCCATCCACGCAGACCTCCTGCAGGTAAGAGGTCAGGAGAATACGTGCACTCTTCGATAACCTAGCTGTAGCTGCATGTGTGCACTTGTCTACATAAGCGATGAAATTTGTCAACTTGGAGGATATTTATTGACGATGATGGTTCTTTCTATTGCTGTATTTTTTTTTCTTAGCTGGAGGCAGAAAACTGCAGTTTTCTGTCATGAAATAGATTACTTCTTGTAACCGTCACACTAATTTTGAAACTTGTCTTCTGAGAAGATAAGCAGATTTTTGTCTACGCAGGATAAGGAGCAAGAAATAAGATTCTCTCTCTCTCTCTCTCTCTCTCTCTCTCTCTCTCTCTCTCTCTCTCTCTCTCTCTCTCTCTCTGTGTGAAAATGAACTCCAGTGTCTGTTGTATACAACGCTGGCGTAAATTAACAGGTGTGGAAGGGCACCGGTCATCCTTTGAAGCACATCATATGCTGTAAACCTTGCTGATAAAGGGGAAACACACTGGCCTCCAACATGAGGAATATTTCTTTGTATACATGGTTTCAGGCGAATGTGGTAAAATCAGGATGCAGGTTGTGAAAAAAAAAAATATATATATTACAGAATTAGGCAAGGACTTGTTCAGCGTGAATGACAAAATTGCTATTTCCCCACTAACTCCAGATATAGCCTTTCAAATGGTAGAAATTTCACATCTATTCACGACACAGAACTGTGTCTGGTTTTAAGACATGAAGAGACGTGCTAAACACGATGTGATAAGATTTCGGTTTGGTATATGTAAACTAAACAGCACACAGGTCAAATATATGCACACACGCACGCACGCGCGAGCGCGCGCGCGCGCGCGCGCACACACACACACGCACACACACACACACACACATACACACACAAAAGCGCGCGCACGCGCACAGTCCCACGCACAGTCCCACGCACTCTCTCTCTCTCTCTCTCTCTCTCTCTCTCTCTCTCTCTCTCTCGCTCTCTCTCTCTCTCTCTCCCTCTCTCTCTCTCTCTCTCTCTCTCGCGCGCGCGCGCTCACACACACACACACCCACACACACACACACACACACACACACACGCACACACACACACACGCACGCACGCACGCACACACACACACACACACACACACACACACACACACACACACAGAGAGAGAGAGAGAGAGAGAGAGCGGGGAGAGAGAGAGAGAGAGAGAGGAGAGAGAGGAGAGAGAGAGAGAGAGAGAGAGACAGACAGACAGACAGACAGACAGAGAGGGGCTACTCAAAAGAACATGTGCGTGCGTGCGTGCGTGCGTGCGTGCGTGTGTGTGTGTGTGTGTGTGTGTGTGTGTGTGTGTGTGTGTGTGTGTGTGTGTGCACAACTTGAAATTTCAAAGTTTTCATGTTTCATAAAAATCTATAACTTTTCTTTGTCTTTAAGATTCTTATCGATTCCTAACGGCAACCTTGCGATTTTAGTATGAATTGGAAAAACATGTATGTTGTCCAGTCTCTGTCCACACTGCTTCCTGTGTCTCTCCACAGGCTGACAAAGCTTTGTTACAATCACAAGTTACTCATTCCTTCACTCATATAAATAAACATTATGTTACGAACGTCTATCAAAGACTTTAGCATGCATTGAAGCAAAATCAGCCATGATGCAACCTGTTTCATCGATTTAACAAAACCGCTAAATTAGACATAATTTGAAATCTTGAACTATCACCGCCAACAACGCTACAAAAAAAAAAAAGCGTAAAAATGAGCATACTTACACCTTTGTTGTGTGAACTCCACTGGCTTCCCATCAAATATCGATGGCAGTTCAAAATCGCAGTTTTTGCCTATCGTTACTTTGATGGGACACTCCCACAGTATCTTTCTGCTTCTCTGTCCACCTATCAAAACTTCTCGGTCTCTTCGCTCATCTTCTCTCAAAAACTTCTGAAAATTCCTAGGCGCTCGTTAAAGACAGTCGGTGAGAGAGCATTTAGCTTTAGTGCGCCCACTCTTTGGAATTCTCTTCCTGATAGCTTACGTGACCTGCCCACATTATCTAAATTCAAGTCAGAGTTAAAAACATACTTCTTTAGGAAAGCCTTCTTCAACCATGATATCTAAATGCTATGTCTATTATTCTGACCTGACTTTTTATGTACTGCATGCAAAACTGTATTGTTTACGCTTGAAACCGATGAACTTGATAAGTGCGCCTGTGTGTGTGTGTGTGTGTGTGCGTATGTGTGTGTGAATACATGTCAGTGCGAGTGTTTGAGTGTGTGTTGAGCGCCAATCATTTTCACCCTAATTAGTACATGACAATATACATAAGGCCATGCATTTCAATGATGTTATACATTATCTACAAACATTTCACTCACTTTCTGTTTCTAGGGGATGCATAGATATTGAGACAGGAAATAGAACAAAGAGCAATATATGTGCAGTTTCAGACCCATGTTAAACTACTTTCCAAACTCAGTTTGCGCCACAGCCCTGGAAGTTTATTTTTTTTATTTATACGTTTATTTATTTATTTGAGAGAGAGAGAGAGAGAGAGAGAGAGAGAGAGAGAGAGAGAGAGAGAGAGAGAGAGAGAGAGAGAGAGAGACTCGTGACTCGTACTTTAATGTGAGGCCATCAGCCTATTCACATGAGTGCAACAAGAAAGAAATGCATTTTATACAGTTAGAACAAAATTTACCATGACTGCAACAAAACATTCTTCCATGACAGTATGTACATGCAGAATTCTATCTTAATTATACATAAATGCTCCTTAGTACGCTCTTGTGGAACATAAGTATAAATATTATTATTTTAAAACTCATGATATGAATGCTGTTGATACTAGCATGCAAAACACATGATTTCTGTTACATTTCCCTCATCGTCTTTTCGTAACCATTATACAGTGGAGACCTTTCTACACCTGCGTCGTATAATACACCGGAAAGCCGTACTATTTTAAGCATCTTTTATTTACTTTATTTACACATGCGTCAGATTAGCAGATCGCCCTCCACCGTGCAAAGGAAAAGAAAAAACCCCGAATCTTGGGTCTGTATAACGATAGCTGCCATGGTAATCTTTGACACTGTGTGTTCTGTGGTCGTGTTCGTGTGGTGGTGAACTTGTGTTGTGTTATATTCGTTGGATTTAGCAGCCCCATGGATAAATTACTACAGCCTTGCCGCTTTCTATGTATCAGGTTAGTATTTTCCTTAATTATTTTCACTTTAATTGTAGTTTTCCCTATTTCTTTTCAGCCTGTGACCCTGACGTATCCTGTCCCGTGGGTCTCTTTGTTTACATTTGACTCGTGCGCATGTCCCTAAATTGCCCTGAAGACCAGAGGAGTCTCTTAAATGGTCGGATCCCTAGAATTGAAACTTTAATAATTGAAAAAGCAACCGACGGAAAATAATCAAAATGCATATAATAGCTATCAGTTAACACAAAAAGTTCAAAACCATACTCTTGTAATATGATCTATGGGCAGCCATTTACTTAGCAGACTATCTGTGTTTCGATTTGTATTCATTTCGTAATTTTACATATGTATGTATATACCGATTTCATTACTTATTCTTACCTTCCTGTTACATGTTTCCTGTTTGATTAAAAAAAGAAATTTATTATTATATGCACATTTTCCATACTCATTTAAATTAAACCATTCATATCAGAGAGAGAGAGAGAGAGAGAGAGAGAGAGAGAGAGAGAGAGAGAGAGAGAGAGAGAGAGATGCGTCCGGCCTGTAAATAAGAGAGGCGTTGTGCGCTCGCGCTCGCGCGCGCGTGCGCGCGTGCACACACACACACACACACACACACACACACACACACACACACACACACACACACACAGGCGTGGAGGGAAAACATGTTAATTTGGTTGGCTGTCCCGCTGGTGTTTTTGTTTGTTTTTCGGACTGCATCATTTCAGAGCTTGGCAATGAACTATTGTGGTGTGTGTGTGTGTGTGTGTGTGTGTGTGTGTGTGTGTGTGTGTGTGTGTGTGTGTGTGAGGAATTTTCAAAGTGTAGAAAGGAACATAGCAGCATTTCTATAACAGAAACAAAACATTTTCCAGTTAGAGAGAGAGAGAGAGAGAGAGAGAGAGAGAGAGAGAGAGAGAGAGAGAGAGAGAGATTCAGACGGACGGACAAACGGACAGAGAGTTTACACAGCGTACTTTCGTACCTGTCCCGCCAGTGTGTGTATGTGCGTGAGTGTGTGCGTGCGCGAGCGCGTGTGTGTGTGTGTGTGTGCGTGCGCGCGCGCGCGCGCGCGCGCGCGCGCGCGTGTGTGTGTGTGTGTGTGTGTGTGTGTGACAGATAGACAGACAGACAGACAGACAGATAGATAGATAGATAGACAGATAGATAGATAGATAGATAGATAGATAGATAGATAAACCGGTAACTTAACAGGAGAGCAAAGCAAGCATGAGTCATAATCTCACTGTCTTTTGAAAGATTTAGAAAATGAAAAGAAATTACGTTTAAAAATGATTTGATGTAGCTTTAATAAAAAAAACAAACAAACAAACAGGAAACGTACACAGATGATGCAGGTAGGAAAGTCATATTTGCTCTGGTGCGGGATGCTTCATGCAGTACAATGCTATACCCCTTAACAGAAAACGTAAAAAACAGATACGTTTAAAACTTCCATCCTGAAGGAAAGGTTCTCGGACGCGGGTGTCGTGCGCATACAGACTGTATCCTTGACGTGTGTGTGTGTGTGTGTGTGTGTGTGAGCACGCGCACCAGGTTTTGTTGAGAGCGATATGCGCGTGAAGGCAAGTCTTTTATGACACCCTTCAAGGAGACCGGCGCAATGATAGGTGTTATGTGCACACATTGTGACGTACGCGTTTTGTACAGGACAGTGAGACCATATGGTTGGAAGTTTTCTGTAGAGCAGGTGACAGTCATCACACGTACGGGGATATATAAAATTGTGACAAAACAGGGTTTGGAGGAAGATACCCTAGGTTGCGTGGAGGCAGCCCCATAAACGAATTTTAGTAGTCAGAAAGAATGGAGAGGTAAAGTTAAGGCCGAGTGGCTTAGCAGTCGGTAGGATACAGGCTGGATGGTGTGCAGTATGTAATATCGTATGAAGTGTGGATTGGCATAACAAGGATTAGGAACTGGGGGGTGATGGATGGGAAATGTTGGCGAGCGAATCATGTTGTTTTTGGTGTATGATTATACCGACAGTGCAAAGAGGGGTAAGATATGAGGGATTGTGGCCGGGAGACCATTCCCTTGTGTGAACATGACCCAACTGGAAATCGATTAGTTGTGTGTGTGTGTGTGTGTGTGTGTGTGTGTGTGTGTGTGTGTGTGTGTGTGTGTGTGTGTGTGTTTTAAAGAGAAATATTAATTACTACTGATTATTATGTGAAGACATCTCCTTGTGAAATTGCCCATTTCCTACATTGCTTAGCATTTCCAGGGGGGGGGGGGGGGGGGGGGGGGGGGGGGGGGGAGGTGGGGGGCATGGAGTCCACGTTGGGGTCCCTTGGGTTTGTTTTCTTTTTTTTCTCTCGATATTTAGGTGTGATACCTAATTTCATGTGTAATAACGTGGATTGGCTCAGGGAGAATATTACTTTACTTGCCGTGGTAAGGGTTGGCCCGTAATGGGTCTAGTAACCCCGAAGCGAGTGACGGGCTGGGGGTGTATTCTGAATATGGGTCACTCTCATGTCCACGTGGGAAGTAAGCAAGGGAATTGAAGAGTTAAGCCATACCAAGAAGGCTATGTGCGTTGGTTACTCAAGATAGTAGCGACACTATAGTAGTGGCCCTACAGTTTCAGCAGATATCTTGCTTCCGTGTCGAGGCTGGGGCCAGATCACCGCAGCGTGCTGCCGCGTGCTGGCAGGTGAGCGGCGGCTTCCCGTTAACTACTGCTCTTCCGGGTGGGGGAATCCACCCAGGCCGCCTGCCGTCTGTGAGGCAGTTCTCCTCCTGCTACTTGTGCTCTTCCGGGTGGGGGAATCCACCCAAGCCGTCTTACCGTCTGTGAGGCAGTTCTCCAGCCACCTGTTCCTCTTTCCCAGGAGGGAAGGACCACTCTGTTCAGGCGCCATGTGAGGGGGTGCTGCGCCAGGCCTCCCTTCACCCTCAGTTCCGGCGGAGCTTTCAGTGGAAGAGGGGTTCCTTCAAGAGTCGGGCCCGTTGTGAGGGGGACCGGGTGTGTGTGAGTGTTGTGTTCCGCGGGGAGGAGTCATCTTGCGCGAGGCCACGGACGGCGCCGAGGAGCAGGGTCTTCCGTGGAGGAGTCAGCCTGTGAGGGGCCACGGACAGCGCCGAAGAGCAGGATTTTCCGGGGAGGAAGGGTGTCAAAGTTTGTGGTAGGAAGGGGGGGTGGCAGTAGGGTTAGAGGTGTTAGCTGCTGCCTCCTTGGGGACGTAGTGGCCAGCACGGGATAGGGTACCTGTCGTTGCCTCCCTTCAGGACGCGGCGACCGGTGTGGTAGTGGTCCCGGGGTCAAGAAGGAAGGATGGGTCCCGGGGAGGGAGGGGTGGGTGGTAGTAGTTTAGAGATTAGAGCCCCTTGGGTTTAGTCCTTGTCCCTGCAGTTGGCCACCACGAGTGTGGGCTGTCGCTTTGTCCCCAGGTCACAGTGATATACCGCAACTGGTGTTTTAGGATAGGTTAGGGTCCCCCCAGGTCAATGTATATTGTAGCAGGGTAGGATGGGCCAGGAGGGGGAAGTGGGATACCTGTGTGCGGTTGTGGATGGACGTGAGTGGCGATTGCTGGGTGATGGCGCCATAGTGTGTATGTTGAAATAAAGAAGTGTGCATGATTGTAAAGCTGTGTTAGTGTGCTGTGTGTTGTCTGACCTAGTGTGTGATAGGCGTGGGTAAGGGTGGTAGGGCCGTCCCGGCTTAGCGACTGTGACAGAAGTAAACTAAGAAGTTAATTTACATCAGCGTCTCTGATATAACAAGAAATGTCACAGGGGGGTGGGGATGGGGGGACTATAACATCAGTCTTTTAGCGTCATTCATCGGCTTAAAGCTTTAGATTATTTCAGTTGAGAGAGAGAGAGAGAGAGAGAGAGAGAGAGAGAGAGAGAGAGAGAGAGAGAGAGAGAGAGAGAGAGAGAGAGAGAGAGAACACACGAGTACGAGTTCTTTATTCAGATTAAGGCCAAAGCCCCATGCTGAAGGGGGGGGGGGGGGGGGGGGGATTATAAATGCATCACACAATTTTCCTAATACCCAACAAAATGAAATGATGAAAAAGTGTAGATATGTTACAAAAAGCAAAGTACATCAAAACATTATGTCCGAATTCTCTTGTTTGCTTCATAAATACACATGGCTTGTTTCAAAAGTGTGTATTAATTCCTTGTTGATAGAGAGTAAGCCTGAAATTACATCGTTCGGTGTAACATTCGGATTGAATAAGTTTTATTCTAAGCAACAAACAATGTATTTCATCTTCTCTCGCTCTTTTACAGAGTCGATATTTCAGTTCATTTTCAACAACATTACTCTACCAGAGGCGATGGCATGAGAGAGAGAGAGAGAGAGAGAGAGAGAGAGAGAGAGAGAGAGAGAGACGAGAGAGAGAGAGAGAGAGTGAGAGAGACAGACAGACAGACAGACAGAGACAGAGAGACAAACGACATTACTCAGAGGAAATAGCATGAAAGAGACAGAGACAGACAGACAGACAGAGACAGACACAGAGACAAAGAGCATGGGCACAAATAGATATTAAAGATACGCCCAGCTGGCAAGCATACTTAACACACATGCGCACGCACGCGCGAGCGCATGTGTATGCACTCACACAGTGACATAGGCGCGCGTGTGTGTGTGTGTGTGTGTGTGTGTGTGTGTGTGTGTGTGTGTGTGTGTGTGTGTGAGTGGAGGGAGAGAGGGCAGATAATTTTACTTTTGATCTTTGTCGTCCACTCTTTCCCGAATTATACTACTGGCAAAAAGTTAAGGGCCATTGCCAACGCTGTCTCCCAGACCAAAACACTACAGCCAATGTTAAGAAGAACGGACGCAAAATCTTCCAAATTTATTCAAGAACAAATTCATTGGACCATTGCACGAAATCAACAAATCAAACGCGGACAGCTGGCTGTAATGTCCAATCACCCCTTCCTCAGGATCGTCACATAAGCCACAAACTGAAAACTGCACCATTCAGTACCGAGTGTAGCCACCGTTTGCCGCCAGGCAAGCGGCACAACGTCGACGCATGGAGTCCACCAGGGTTGAAGAGTGTCCCGCGGTATGGCCTGCCACTCCTGCTGCAGAAAGAGAGTGAGCTGGGCCACGTCAACAGGCGGGGGGTTGGTTGTGGGCTACCCGCCGTCCAAGGACATCCCGGAGGTGCTCAATTGGAGCCAGATCGGGTGAGCGAGATGGGCACTGCATCCGGATGATCCCCTCTTGCTGCAGATGATCGTCCACGACACGGGCTCGGTGTGGATGGGCGTTGTCGTCTTGGAAAACGGCAGCGTTACCCATGGCCTGAAGGGCGGGCTGGATCAGGGGCCTCACAATCTCGTCACGGTACCGCACCCCTGTCAGCATGCCTTGAATGACGTACAGGGGAGTTCTGTCTTGACGACTGAAGCCACCCCAGACCATCACAGAACCCCCTCCGTAACGATCCACCTCACGAACTGTGGCGTCAGCAAAACGTTCTCCTGGCCTTCGCCACACTCGGGTCCTGTCGTCATTGAATGCCAAGGTGAAGCGGGACTCATCTGTGAACAGCACTCGAGACCATTGCTGCCTCGTCCAGCGAACGTGATGACGACGGTGAGCGGTGAGCTCTGCTGGAGAGCTGGAGTAAGTGGTACTCGGACTGCTGGTCTCCGGGATGACAGCCCGAACTCGTGCAAACGGTTACAAACTGTCCTTCTACTGACATTGACATTTGCAGCCTGCAGGAGCTCACGCCTTAAGGTGGATGAGGTGACAGTCCGATTGCGTAGGGCAGACAGCAGGAGGAATCGGTCAGCATGTCTGTCGATACACCGAGGACGGCCTGATCGTGGCCGATCCTGCACGCTGCCAGTGGCCTGAAACCTCTCTACAAGACGTTGGATGGTGGAATGGGACACGTTCAGACGCCTAGCCACCTCGCGGCCAGAAATCCCTTCGTCAATCAACGCTAAGGCACGTCCACGATCGGCAGGGTCCAGTCTTTGCCTTTGTGCCATGCTTTTGGGGCTGGCGTAGACGACCGTTCTGTTTACAGATTTGTGGCCAACGGCGTCTGATCTGTGTTCATGAACGAGGTGCCATGCACGTGCATCACGATTGACCACGAGCATTTCGCCCTTTTTTTTTTTTTTTTCAAAACTCATATGCTCCCACAGGCACCCGTTTTACTGGTTTTACGTGGTTTCCGCACGTGCAGCTGCGCTCCACCTTGTACCGCAGTGGGGTTTTAGGTGTTGTGATCTGTTAAGGAACATCTGTTCAATATGTCTAACCAAGTTTGGGTCATTGTGACTTCGTTTCAAGCCTATTATTTACACACTCAGACACTAACGTCAAAGTTTAGAAAACAATTCGGATTTATTTATTATTTATTCAATGTATGCTCAGTGTTTGTACGGTTGGATGTGCTCGCGCATGCGTGAGCGTGTATGTGCAGCGCGGGCGAGGGTTGGGGATTCAAAAGGGGAGGGAGGGGGGAGAAAAGGGAAAGGATAAACGGGGGGGGGGGGGGGGGGGGGGGGGGGGGTTGAGACGAAGGAGAGAAAAGAGAACATGGAGTGGAACTGCAATCTCATAATTATTTGTTTGTTTTGTTTCGATACTTTTTTTTTTTTTTTTTTTTTTTTTAGCTGTTCACATGCTTATGCCGCCGACTGCAAACCCTTCCTTGTTGCTCTTAATGAGGAAAATAGATGTCTCGTTTGATCTTATTTGATCTGAAAAGGGATCTATCTCAGTTTTATCTTGTTTTCTTGTTGTTGTTGTTTTTTTTTTTTTTTTGTTTTTTGTTTTTGCCTTAATGTAACTGGCAAAGGAGGACATTCGGTGATTGATGCTCGCATAACCAAAATAACGATAAACAATAAGTAGGGTAACTCGCACGAGCACGTGTTTGAGGGAAATTGTCTAAAATCAGTGCTGCACGCACTGAACTCCCCACCAAGCATTTTTGAATCAAACTCAAGTAAATCCTGTTGACAGTAAGAGGAATCACATTTCCTTTGATAAACATGTTACAGGGAATTATCTGTCTGGCAACTCTCTCTCTCTCTCTCTCTCTCTCTCTCTCTCTCTCTCACACACACACACACACACCGCACGCACGCACGCACGCACGCGCGCGCGCGCGCGCGCGCACACACACACACACACATGCACGTGCACGCACGCACGCACACACGTACGCGCGCGCGCGCGCGCACCATACACACACACACACACACACACACACACAGAATTCTTTGATAATCTTTTCCCACATATTAGAGTGTCCAGAGGTATATATACAGGGCATTCAGTGCAGTGTTTTTCTTTAGCGGGTTGCCCCATGACGGCCTTATGTCCTGTTATCCTGTTGCCAGTGATTGACAGCCGTGATGACATTGGCTGGAGCTGTCTGGAAAGGGTGGGGGGAGAGAGGTGGGGTAAGGAAGGGGGAGGAGCAGAGGAATGGAATTGGGATGGTGTGTGTGTGTGTGTGTGTGTGTGTGTGTGTGTGTGTGTGTGTGTGTGTGTGTGTGTGTGTGTGTGCGCGCGCGTGCGTGTGCGTGCGTGCGTGTGTGTGCGTGAGCGCGCGTACGTGCGCGGTGTGTGTGGTGTGTGCGCGCGCGTGTGTGTGGGTGCGTGCGTGCGTGCGTGAGTATGTGCGCGTGCACTGTGTGTGTGTGTGTTTGAGGGGGGTGGGGGAGGGGGGGGGGGAAGGATGGGGTTAGATGTGTATTAAGGAAATATAGTAATATAGTGCTGCAGTGTAGGGGTCCCCAAGCCTATTTTCACGTTGATTTTTACTGTTCAGCCAGCTTCACTTGACCTTGAGGCACTGTTAGCTCAGTACATTCAGCTAGCAGTTCAGTGTTCACAAATGTATCTCCCCTTTCACGGATCAATGGTCTTTCATTTTCAATCGCTATGGAGTCGTCTTTCGCATAGCCCAGTGCAAAACTATCTCGGAACAGCCGAAATCATTCGGTTACCTATTGCCTCGTTGGAAGTTTTCTGATGTCAAAGAGGTCCCAGCTTAGCCTCTCCACGTTTCCCTAGTGAGCGTAAACCAGAGTCAAGACAGAGAGATCGACATTGTTCCAATGGTAGTTTATCTGGCCAGAAATGCCACGTCGAGGAGGAGAGAAACCC
>JADBJO010000731.1:25000-27500 GCA_016801955.1 Conus betulinus
CTACTTCCCCATCCCCACCCCTTCACACAGCACTGTCCCTACTTCCCCATCCCCAACCCTTCACACAGCACTGTCACCTACTTCCCATCCCCAACCCCTTCCCACAGCACTGTCACCTACGTTCCCCATCCCCCCCCCTTCACACAGCACTGTCACCTACTTCCCCCCCCCACCCCTTCACACAGCACTGTCACCTACTTCCCCATCCCCCCACCCCTTCACACAGCACTGTCACCTACTTCCCCATCCCCACAGCCTTCACACAGCACTGTCACCTACTTCCCCATCCCCACCCCTTCACACAGCACTGTCACCTTCTTACTTCCCCATCCCCAACCCTTCACACAGCACTGTCACCTACGTCCCCATCCCCACCCCTTCACACAGCACTGTCACCTACTTCCCCATCCCCACCCCTTCACACAGCACTGTCACCTACTTCCCCATCCCCACCCTTTCACAGCACTGCACCTCTTCCCCAACCTTCACACAGCACTGTCACCTACTTCCCCATCCCCAACCCTTCACACAGCACTGTCACCTTCTTCCCCATCCCCCCAACCCTTCACACACAGCACTGTCACCACCTACTTACTGTCCCATCCCCATCCCCCCTTCACACAGCACTGTCACCTTCTTCCCCATCCCCACCCCACCCTTCACACAGCACTGTCACCCTACTTCCCCATTCCCCACCCCTTCACACAGCACTGTCACCTACTTCCCATCCCCCCACCCTTTTCACACAGCACTGTCGCACCTACTTCCCCATCCACACCCCTTCACACAGCACTGTCCCTACTTCCCTCATCCCCACCCCTTCACAGCAGCACTGTCACCTACTTCCCCCCACCCACCCTTCACACAGCACTGTCACCTACTTCCCCATCCCCACCCTTCACACAGCACTGTCGCCTACTTCCTCATCCCCAACCCTTCGCACAGCACTGTCACCTACTTCCCATCCCCCACACCCTTCACACAGCACTGTCATCTACTTCCCCATCCCCACCCCTTCACACAGCACTGTCACCTACTTCCCCATCCCCCCCCCTCCAAACAGCACTGTCACCTTCGCTCCCATCCCCCCCAACCACCCCTTCACACAGCACTGTCACCTACTCCCCATCCCCCACCCCTTCACACAGCACTGTCATCTACTTCCCCATCCCCCACCCCTTCCCACAGCACTGTCACCTATTTCCCCATCCCCCGCCCCTTCACACAGCATGTCACCTACGTTTCCCCATCCCTAACCCTTCACACAGCACTGTCACCTACTTCCCCATCCCCGCCCCTTCACACAGCACTGTCACCTACTTCCCCATCCCCACCCCTTCACACAGCACTGTCACCTACTTCCCCATCCACACCCCTTCAAACAACACTGTCACCTACTTCCCCTTCCCCACCCACACAGCACTGTCACCTACTTCCCCATCCCCACCCCTTCACACAGCACTGTCACCTTCTTCCCCATCCCCACCCCTTCACACAGCACTGTCACCTACTTCCTCATCCCCACCCTTCACTCGGCACTGTCACCTACTCCCCCATCCCCACCCCTTCACACAGCACTGTCACCTAAAAGCCGAGTCCCATTTCTTCACACACCACTTTCACCTTTGTCCGTAGTTCCACTGTGCGTGGAGACCGTGAAAACTGGAGAAAATTTTATGGGGGTGGTGAACATTGTGCCTTCTACTTTTCAGAAACATTGTAAGTGTGCATAATTATCTTTCTTAGATTTTAAGAAAGCTTAAGAATCGATAACAAGGGTAATCAATTTATTCCGTATCCTTCTATAATATAGCATCCTTTGCGACCTATATCAATGTCCAAAGGCAGTTACGAAACTTTAATCTGACCTGATGTGGAAACAAAATTTCAGAATATTTTAATCGCACGAGTGGCATGGAGCAGGGAGACATGTGTGGCCCTCCTTTATTTTCTCACTTTTCTCAGTGAACTAGGTCTTCAAATAATTCAAAAGAAAGACTTAACATGTAACTTTTCATAACACTTTATGCACGACCGGATTTTCATCCGTCCGTGAAAATCAAAGGGTTTTGAGGCATCCACGCGTTTTACGAAGACAATTAAGAGAAAGACTCATTGATTACACATTGCCGATAGGGAAGGACATGAAGATGGATGTGGCAGATTAGTTTCCACAGAAAATTCAGAACGCTTCCTAGTGCTTATCCGATTATTATATCAAATGTGAAGAAAAAAAAAACGTAGGGCCGTCTGTATCGTGCGGAGATATTGTTGTAGCTGAGATGCAATCTTATGTCCTTTGAGCTACGCAAAGAAGTTGAAGTTCATTTTACACTATGTCGCTTGTCTCATTTTGCT
This sequence comes from Conus betulinus, assembly GCA_016801955.1. Taxonomy (NCBI): domain Eukaryota; kingdom Metazoa; phylum Mollusca; class Gastropoda; order Neogastropoda; family Conidae; genus Conus; species Conus betulinus. Next base: position 27,359 of record JADBJO010000731.1, read on the forward strand.
TCCATCCTTTTTATTATCCAAGACCGATCAGAATTTATCTCTGTGTGAGTGTGTGTGTGTGTGTGTGTGTGTGTGTGTGTGTGTGTGTGTGTGTGTGTGTGTGCGTGTGTGTGTGTGTGTGCTGTCATCAACAAATGAAAAG
>JADBJO010000731.1:32500-35000 GCA_016801955.1 Conus betulinus
ACCTCATGATGAACGATTTTGTCGGGACTGCGACCAGAATGACCTTGGCGACGAATTTCATTTTGCAATGAAATGCACCAAATATGATATATTAGAAATAAGTTTATACCAAAACAATTTACATGTATAAAGTCCGTATTTAACTTTTGTCGTTTGCTCTGTGGTAACCAAAAAAGTGTTGCTAAACTTAGCGAAGTTTTTAAAACTTAGTAAAGTTGTGTAACATTATATCCAGTGTGTTAATTATCGGGAAAATTTTTTTGATGTTTGATGTGTTTCATTTACATTTGTTAATTTTGTTTCAAGTCCTCCATGCCCCAAAAGGGGTCACAGGATTAAATCTTTGAATCTTTAAATCTTTGAATCTGTGTGTGTGTGTGTGTGTGTGTGTGTGTGTGGTGTGTGTGTGTGTGTGTGTGTGTGTGTGTGTGTGTGTGTGTGTGTGTGTGTGTGTCTGTGTGTGTGTTGATGTGTGCTGAATCTGCTATTCTTGATGTGTGCTAATTGAAAAGTACATAACTAACTGTTAACTCCATGCCCACATTGTTACAGAGCCTATTTACGCAGTCACCTGGCGGCTTGCCCAGATAACCATCAAGCTTTCATCTCTCTGTCCATCTGTCTCGTAACCACTCCGCCTGTCTCTCGCCACCTACTGCCTTGTATCTAACATATTGATGTGCAAAACAACTGAATCCAGAACGGTGGCGATAATGAAAAGAAGTTGCTTCTGTCATCAGGTGAAGGCCGAATGAAAGGTTGAAAGAAAGCGAAAGGCAAAAACGACAAACAAACAAACAAACAAACAGACAAACAAAAATTATTGCCATTCCCGGAGTAAGACAACCGTAAGGAGCTGGTGTGCAATGCTTCCCTGAGACAGCTGTGTACCTCCAGTGCCAGTGGACTGACTGCATAGCCAGTGACTGCATAGCCAGTGACTGCATAGACAGTGACTGCATAGACAGTGGCTGCACAGCCAATGATTGCATAGACGGTGACTATATAGCCAGTGACTGCATAGCCAGTGACTGCATAGCCAGTGACTACATAGCCAGTGACTGCATAGACGGTGACTATATAGCCAGTGACTACATAGCCAGTGACTGCATAGACGGTGACTATATAGCCAGTGACTACATAGCCAGTGACTACATAGCCAGTGACTGCATAGCCAGTGACTACATAGCCAGTGACTGCATAGCCAGTGACTACACAGCCAGTGACTACACAGCCAGTGACTGCATAGCCAGCGACTACATAGCCAGTGACTACATAGCCAGTGACTACATAGCCAGTGACTATATAGCCAGTGCCTATATAGCCAGTGCCTACATAGCCAGTGACTGCATAGCCAGTGACTACATAGCCAGTGACTGCATAGACGGTGACTATATATAGCCCGTGACTGCACAGCCAGTGACTACATAGACGGTGACTATATAGCCAGTGACTATATAGCCAGTGACTACATAGCCAGTGACTGCATAGCCAGTGACTACATAGCCAGTGACTGCATAGACGGTGACTATATATAGCCCCCGTGACTGCACAGCCAGCGACTGCATAGCCAGTGACTACATAGCCAGCGACTGCACAGCCAGTGACTACATAGCCAGTGACTGCACAGCTTGACTGCACAGCCAGTGACTACATAGCCAGTGACTGCATAGCCAGTGACTGCATAGCCAGTGACTGCATAGCCAGTGACTGCATAGCCAGTGACTGCATAGCCAGCGACTACAAAGCTATTGACTGCTTTGCCGGTGACTACACAGTCTGTGACTACAAAGCCAGTGACTACAAAGCCAGTGACTGCATAGCCAGTGACTACAAAGCCAGTGACCATATAGCCGATGACCATATAGCCGGTGACCGCATAGCCTTGACTACAAAGCCAGTGACCACATAGCCAGTGACTACAAAGCCAGTGACTACATAGTCGGTGTACTACAAAGCTTGTGACTACAAAGCCGGTGAGACGGTGACTACAAAGCCAGTGACTATAAAGCCGGTGACTACAAAGCCGGTGACTACAAAGCCGGTGACTACAAAGCCAGTGGCTACAAAGCCGGTGACTACAAAGCCGGTGACTACAAAGCCAGTGACTACAAAGCCAGTGACTACAAAGCCGGTGACTACAAAAACCAGTGACTACAAAGCCGGTGACTACAAAGCCAGTGACTACAAAGCCAGTGACTACAAAGCCTTCCATATGATCTGACTCCTGTGCCATTTGTTCTGTGCTGTCTTGCGGTGGATACCGATTACTGTGTTACAGTGTCGCTTCGCCTGGTCCCTGCCCTTTGAATGGTAAAGTGTTGACATCGGCATGTGGGTGTTTTCTTGCATTGTCAACTGAGATGAGGAGGCGAGAGAGAGAGAGAGAGAGAGAGAGAGAGAGAGAGAGAGAGATCCACGGGACGGTGATCGTTCTCTCACACCAGTATGCTTATCTCTTGGCATAACGTCTTTAGCTGTATGGTCTTCTTCTGTATTG
>JADBJO010000731.1:37500-42500 GCA_016801955.1 Conus betulinus
TGTTTCATGGCTGCCATTATTTTTTTGAGTGACGTTCGTGATGTAACACACTTTTCTGACGTTATTGTCAAAAGCACACGTTTCCTTTATTCCATAATAGATGCATGTGTACATTTTGGGCATGGACGTTCACTAAACGTTTATCAGTCCTTGTCTTATTCCAGCATGTACTCATGCGTCTCCCTGTTTCCAACACCAGCTTTCTTAAGAGCATAAGCTTTTGGGGGAAAATGACACTGGAGCCTTTCTTAAGCTTTGACAATCACGAGGAAAGTTAAACATGATTTCGATGTAGGCTACAAGTACCGGAAGGTTGCTTCTTCCACTGCTTGTTAAGAGAGAGGATGAACGCGAACTGTGACCAAAAGTTATTGACAGACGTTTAAATGGGAACTCTCCCCGAGTCCTACCCGTAAAAGACCATACCTTCCACCCGTACTCGCTCACTAAGGGACACGATCGTGGTTGCGCATTATCATCTGTTGATGAAATCAGACATACGTCTCGCTCATTCAGTCGTTTCCCGTACCATTCAAATATCAGTCACTCATTTTCATTTATCTCATTTATTCCTCCAGTTTCTCACATAGGATGCATGCGATGTTTATACGTGTCCTCCATTTCCACCGGTACACGATGGCACACGATAACAGTAAGTGACAATTTTTGTGGCTTGGTAAGAAATACCGGGCGGCTATCTTCAATCTACATCAATTTTGCCAGGGGGGGAACCCCCCTGCTTTTCGATTTTCAACTGCCGTGGGTTCTTTAACGTGTGCAGGGGGCCAGGAAGGGCACACGGGTCCGACTCGCTTATAGTCCCCATCCGATGGATTTGACGTTCAGTTCGATTTGTCATTCAAACTGGGAAAGAAAGGGCGAGAAAGGCAGGGCTCGAAGCGCATTCCCATGAAGTAGTCAGAAGTTGTGACAAGCGGAGATAAGTGTAAAAATGACTGCGGGGTAGGGAAGGGAAGAGGAGAGGAGGAGGGTTGATATTCCAGGTGAGTTTTCACATATCCCGGAGATACGAAGAAAGGTTTGTGAGCCTTTTTGCTTCCTCGCGGCCATCTCTATCTCTGGGAACCGTCCCACAGGAGCTATCTTGGGACTGAAGTGGCCGCTCAGTTGGCACCCCGTCTGTGAATGCCAGAAATGAATCCTGTCACTCGTTTTACGTCGGCCTTGGTGCAGCAGGCAGCCACGCTTTGATTGCCGCCGGTCTTTGCAGGAAAACTACTGGGACCTAAGTATACCTACCCCCTGGCTGTGTTACGAACGTCATGATTACGTCACCCGCATCTGATGACACTGAACGATGACTGACTGTGTGAGTCTATCGGCCTTCTCAGTCATCTGTAGTATTTACACGCTAGTCTTCTGGTTCTTTGTCTGTCTGCCTGTCTGTCTGTCTGTCTGTCTGTCTGTCCGGATGTTTCTCTGTCTCTGTCTGAGTTTCTGTCTCTCTGTCTCTGTCTGTCTGTCTGTCTGTCTGTCTGTCTCTCTCTCTCTCTCTCTCCCAGTCTCTGTCTCTTTCTGTCTCTCTTTGACTGCTGTTTGTCCGTCCATCCGCCCGTCTCCTCTCTCTCTCTCTCTCTCTCTCTCTCTCTCTCTCTCTGCGCCCGCACACGTGTGTGTGTGTGTGTGTGTGTGTGTGTGTGTGTGTCTGTGTGTGTGTGTGTCTGTGTTGTGTGTGTGTCTGTGTGTGTGTGTGTGTGTGTGTGTGTGTGTGTGTGTGTGTGTCTGTGTGTGTGTCTGTGTGTGTGTGTGTGTGTGTGTGTGTGTGTGTGTGTGTGTGTGTGTGTGTGTGTGTGTGTGTGTGTGTGTGTGTGTGTGTGTGTGTGTGTGTGTGTGTGTGTGTGTGTGTGTGTGTGTGTGTGTGTGTGTTTTTGTGTGTGTTTCGGTCTCTTTCTCAACCTCTTTTTCTGCCCTTCTGTCTCTTTCTATCACTCTGTCTCTGCCTCTATCTGTCTGTCTGTCTGTCTGTCTGTCTCTGTCTCTGTCTCTGTCTCTCTCTCTCTCTCTCTCTCTCTCTCTCTCTCTCTCACTTGTTTAGCTGTTCAGTACATTATTTAATAAGGGCATATTTCTAGAGACGTGGACGGAGTCTGTTATAATCCCTCTTTTAAAAAAAGGTGATGTAAATGACTCTGGTAATTACAGAGGTATCTCATTTTGTGTCGCAATCAGTAACATCTACAGCACTATTATTTACAGCAGACTCCAAGAATATGTTGAAGAACATAATCTGACAGGCGAAAACCAAACAGGGTTTAAAAGGGGATATTCTACTATTGACCATATGTTTACATTGGTAGCTATGGTACAGAAACAGTTCTCCTTTAATCGCAAATTATATGTTGATTTTATTGAATTTGAACAGGCCTTGATTCTGTAGAAAGAAATATATTATGACCTATACACTTAAAAAATGGAATTAAAGGCAAGCAAGCTATTTTGATGTATTCGTAGTGTGTACACAAATGTAAAAGCTAGAATTCGATGTGGAGCACAATTGTCCTGACTATGTAATTTGCACTCGTGGGGTTAAAACAAGTGATGTAACTAGTCTTTTGTTGTTTTCATTGTTCATAAGTGCGTTCGCCTCAGAAGTGACCAGAAAAAGGGAGACATGGTGATACTTTTAACCCAGAGTATTGTGAATTGTTTATCCTGTTGTTGGCAGATGATGTAGCGTTGATAGCTGAAGCTGTTCTTGATCTACAGAGACAACTAGATAGTCTGTATAAGGCAGCATCAACACTGCATTTGAATGTAACCATGAATAAAAATAATATAATTGTATTTAGGAAGGGTTATTATTTGGCAGCAAGAGGGAGGTGGACTTAACAATGGGGCTATGTTACCTGCTGTAAATGCAAAAATGTGTAAGTTATTTGATACACAAATTTAACCAATGGTTCAGTATGGGGCTGAGTTGTGGGGTTTAGATAATGCTGCTCAAAATTCTAAAAAAAATACATGTTTGCCCTTAAAAAGCTTTTAGGGGTTGAAATGAGAACAGTAAGTAATCTAATATATGGGGAAATGAATCGATATCCAATATATATTAATTCAGTTGTCAAATGTATTCGATTTGGGCTAAAACTAACTCGAATGGATGAATCAAGACTAACACGCAAAGCCTATCTATAAGAACTGCTCGATTTAGATTCACGTAATAAAAGAAGCTGGGTTTCAAATATCAGATGTAGGCTGCATATGTTTGGATATGGCTTTGTTTGGACAAATCAAGGTGTAGAAGAAATAAATGTTTTTTCTTACATGATTTTAAGGAAAGATTGATTTTATGTAGGTACCAGGAATGGAATTTTCATATTAAGAGTAGTGACAGATTTAGTGTCCATAGAACGTTTTGTACGATTCCTGATGTGAGAACTCACCTGTTACTAAATTTAGGTAGACATTTGAAAATTTTGTTGACAAGATTCAGACTTGGCGTCTCAGACATCGCTGGGCGTTACTACCGATATCGATTCCATGAGGACAATAATTTAGTGTGCCTACTGTGTAAAAACTGTAAAGAGGATTAGGTCTGTTTTTATTTTGTGTTGTCCAACACTAAGTAGCTTAAGACAACAATGCATTCCTGCAAAATGTCATAATTTTCCAAACCTGTTTCGAATAAGCATACTTTTATCAAACACGAAAGAATCATCAGAAATCTATCAATTTTCTTGTATAAAGCGTTTCAACTGCATCAACTTGCTATCTCATAAAATATCATCTCTTAACCTCATATTTTGTGTAATTTTTTTTAAAACCTTGTCTGAAATGATTGTTCAATCACTCTCAATCATGAGGGGCAATGGCCTGTATGTGATTAATACATCTGAATCTGAATCTCTTCTCTCTCTCTCTCTCTCTCTCTCTCTCTCTCTCTCTCTCTCTCTCTCTCTCTCTCTCTCTCTCTCTCTCCATGCTCACGCAGACACACGTCCACACTTACACACATGCATGGCATTTCGTGCGTACACGTGTACGGGCACACACACACACACGGGCACGCACACACACACACACACACGCACGCACGCACACACACACACACACACGCGCGCGCGCGCGCGCGCGCGCACGCACGCACGCACACGCACGCACATATGCCCCGATGTGAGTGTGGCATTGCCCCTACTTTGATTCCGATCTGTCAGAATTTTAAAAGGATGCTTCAAAGTGCATATTCCAGGATACCATGTCTCTCTTAAATTTCGTACGAATTCTTATGTTAAGCCCAGTTGGCTCAATCCTGTAATTGCTGTTTCATGATCTTATTTTGTACAGTTGTTTCTTTTTACTTTTTGAGTTTTTTTTTTTTTTTTTTTTTTTTTTTTTTCTTTAGAGTTTCTCCTCATCACACATACACGCACACGCACGCACGCGGGCGCGCACTCACGGCGCGCACGCTGCACGCACACACCAAACACACACACACACACACACACACACACACACACACACACACACACACACACACACACACACACACACACCCCTTGTCTAATATCACTTTAGTGAAAAGACGTTAAATTGAAGAAGAACAACAACACACATATGCTTGTCTTTCCCTTATCTCCCATCGTTTCTTTCTGTCTCTGTCTATAAGCCGGTGTCTCTAAGCTGCCGTCTGTCTGTATATGTCTGTCTGTCCGTCTGTCTGTATGTCTGTTCTCTCTCTCTCTGTCTGTCTCTCTCTCTCTCTCTCTCTCTCTGTCTCTCTCTCTCTCTCTCTCTCTGAAATGCACGCAGGGATAAGTCTCGAAGAAGCATACTATTATCATTATTGAAATCGAAATGAAAATAGTATGATAAAGCTTTATGAGAAGAAGAATATTTCTATTGCCTCGAGGTGCCTTAAGGTGCAACAGTTACGACAGATTCACCGTGAACTGAACGATGAAAGTGCCACATAAACGATCGAAAAACACGTGTGTAAAACATGAATGATGAAGCGATGCAAACATGCTACTCATTCGATG
>JADBJO010000731.1:45000-55000 GCA_016801955.1 Conus betulinus
TAACCTCTGTCTGTCTGTCTCTCATCTCTCTCTCTCTCGCTCTCCCTCTCTCTTCTCTATCTTCCTCTCTCATCTCTCTCCTCTCTCCCCCCTCAGCTCTCTTGCTGTCTGCCTGTCCTCCCCTCCTCTCTCGTCCAAGAAAGTCTTCCTTTTCTTCTTCTAATTCTTCTAGGTAAGAAGAGAGAGGTCTCCCTCTTTGTTCTAGAACTCTTCATGCCACGCGAGAAATTAATCCGTACCTCTCCTTCAAGGAGAATCGGTTCAGGCCCACGAGAGGAGACAAGAAAGTGTCACCTCTTTCTTCCCAAGAAGACTAAGGAGCAGAAAGGAAGAAGAAGAAAAAGGAAGACTCCCTCTGAACGATAAAGAAGAAGGAGTCAGAAGAAGAGAGAAGGTTGAAGCAGCGCTGAACAGGTCTTTTCCTCCTCATCTCCCCCCCCCGCCTCTCCTCCTCTCTAGAATCTCTCTCTCTCTTCTAAAGTCCTAGAGAGAACACAATGGAAGAGGAAGAGTGAAGGAAGAAGAAGAAAGAAGGTATTTGAAGAAAAAGAAGAGGAGGAGGTCGAGAGAGGAAGAGGAGGTGGGTGTGCATGTTCTCAAGTCAGTGCAGTCAGAACTGATTAACCTGGAGGAGAAGGAAGGAGGATATTAAGGAAGGGGGAGAGGGAAGAAGGGTGGTGGGGGTGGGGGTGGGGGGTGATGACGACGGGGAGAGGAGCAGAAGAAAGAGAGGGTTGACATTCCTGAAGAACAACCCTGCTTTAGCTTGTCTTTTACGTCCTGTCAGCTATTTTTATCTGGGGAATAAGCACCTGGCGAGCTATTTTGGAACTGTGGCGCTGCCTCCCTTTGGCAACTCGTCTGCGAACGCGAGAAATTAATCCTGCCACTCTTTGAGGCCGGCCTTGGCTTCGGCAGCAGTCTTCAGGCCACGCTTTGTTTGGTCTGTACCTCTTCAGAAAGAAGAAGAAGAAGAAAGAAGAAGAAGAAGGAGGAAGAGAGGAAGGAGGAAGAAGAAGAAGAAAGAAGAAGAAGAAGAAGACTAACAAAGAAGAAGAAGAAGAAGAAGAAGAGAGAAGAAAAGAAAAGAAGAAGAAGAAGGAGAAGACAAACAAGAAGAAGAGAAGAAGAAGAAGAAGAAGAAGAAGAAGAAAGAAGAAGAAGAACGAAGAAGACAAACGCTCGGATGTGCCCTTGTCTGAAGTGTGGGTGAGAGAAGATGATCAGACAAAAGGCAGGAAGCTTGTCAATCAAGAGCCAAGCGCCTGCCCCCCTCCCACCCCCACCCCCGCCCCCACCCCTTTCCCCGTCCCCCAGGCATTTCTCTCCTCTCTCATTTCCATCTCCCGTCCCCTCCAGTCCCCATCCTTCCTTCATTCTCTGAACCTTCATGAGCCGGAACCACCTGTGCAATGTCACGGTTACCTCAACAGGGCACCCAGCGACTTTTTCTGTATGTCTGGGAGGGTACCATGACTGAGTCATTCACATCCACGCAGGCTGCTGCAAGACAACGAAACCACTTCACACTTACCCCTGTGACTGAGTCGTTCATAAGAGAGGTAGGGAGAGGGGAGTCCTTCACAGGAGAGGTAGGGAGAGGGGAGTCGTTCACAGGAGAGAGACGGGGGAGAGGGGAGTCGTTCACAGGAGAGGTAGGGAGAGGGGAGTCGTTCAAAGGAGAGATAGGGAGAGGGGAGTCGTTCATAGGAGAGGTAGGGAGAGAGGGGAGTCGTTCATAGGAGAGGTAGGGAGGAGGGGGGTCGTTCACAGGGAGAGGTAGGGAGAGGGGAGTCGTTGAGAGGAGAGGTAGGGAGAGGGGAGTCTTTGAGAGAGAAGTAGGGAGAGGGGAATCGTTGAGAGGAGAGGTAGGGAGAGGGGAGTCGTTCATAGAAGAGGTAGGGAGAGGGGAGTCGTTGAGAGGAGAGGTAGGGAGAGGGGAATCGTTGAGAGGAGAGGTAGGGAGAGGGGAGTCGTTGAGAGGAGAGGTAGGGAGAGGGGAGTCGTTTGAGAGAGAGGTAGGGAGAGGGGAGTCGTTGAGAGGAGAGGTAGGGAGAGGGGAGTCGTAGAGAGGAGAGGTAGGGAGAGGGGAATCGTTGAGAGGAGAGGTAGGGAGAGGGGAATCGTTGAGAGGAGAGGTAGGGAGAGGGGAGTCGTTCATAGGAGAGATAGGGAGAGGGGGGGAGGAGGATGTTGTTCAAAGTTTAGGGAACGAAACCTCACCTCCCCTACTCCGCCCACCCACCCGTCCCCCCTCCTTCCATCTCCCTTCATCTCCCATCGTCTCATTTTGGAAATGCAGAGAGTGAATTCTCCATCCTCCTGCCCTCCCCCTCTTTCCGCGCGCCAACCTACCACCCCATTCTACAAGGAGCATATCCAATGCAGAGCTTTGAAAAGAAATGGAACCTCTACCCCCCCCCCCCCCCCTTTTTCCCCAAGCCCTATCTGCACAAAGTCTTCCGTTGTTGACCCTTGCTACGCTCGCTACGATTGGCTGGGAGTCAGGTGGTTTTAACGTTTCTGGTTTTTATGATACATTCGATATTCAATGAAAAAAGCATTCTGTATAAAAGGCGGGCCCATATTATGATTGGCTAGGATCAGTTAGGGTGGTTTAACGTTTCTGGTTTATGATTCATAACGATATTCAATGAAAAAGTATTCTGTAAAAAGACGGGCCCAGATTATGATTGGCTGGGATCGGTTCGGTGGTTTAACGTTTCTGGTTTATGATACCTACGATATTCAATGAAAAAGTATTCTGTAAAAAGACGGGCCCATAGTATGATTGGTTCGGATCCGTTAGGTGTTTTTAACGTTTCTGGTTGATGATACATACTACGTTCAATGGAAAAAGCATTCTGTATAAAGACGGGCCCATGTGTACTCATCATAGGGGACCGTCCGCAGCATTTATGTCCTGCTGTCGGACATACCCAGACACACTATCATAATCATAAATTATGAACAAACATGACAGATGAATGTTTTCCTTGCAGCCTTCCTCAATTCACTTTGAGCAATGACTGTTGTGAATCCAGTGGAAGAAGCATGATTTCGTGTCAAATACAGTCATCATTGTCTGAGGATACCTCTCTGCTGGAAACCCCAAACAACCCAACAGCGGATGATACCCCGCGGTAAGCCTCTGACAGATCCATGCCAGAACGGGAAGAACATCTTCACCATTCTATGTATCTAACCTCGATGTAGTGATCATCTGAGTTATGCGATGTGTGCAAGTGGGCCGTCATTTTGAAATGTCACGCATGTTTTACAACGAGCTCACCTCGGCGAATTTTCCCTTACCGTCACGCTAAAGCGAACGCCACACCGCTAGATGATTTGCAACGACCAAGAGACACAGACCGATAAGTCTTTGTCCAGTATGGGGAGATGGTTATATACTGCTCTCAGAATCAACCCAGGCTGGCACTGCAATGATGAGAGGGCTGCAACGGCACCACCTCTGACTGTAGTGGCAAAAGGCATGGTTGCAGCAAATGAAAAATGTCTGACAATTCCCACTGTGATGATGTCCTGGGAGGGAGAGTTCTGTACCCTTTGTGTCCTCTGTGACTGCGTTAACACGGCATGGCTCACTCTCTGTGTGACTGCGTTAACACGGCATGGCTCACTCTCTGTGTGACTGCGTTTAACACGGCATGGCTCACTCTCTGTGTGACTGCGTTAACACGGCATGGCTCACTCTCTGTGTGACTGCGTTAACACGGCATGGCTCACTCTCTGTGTGACTGCGTCAACACGGCATGGCTCACTCTCTCTCTGTGTGACTGCGTTAACACGGCATGGCTCACTCTCTCTGTGACTGCATCAACACGGCATGGCTCACTCTCTGTGTGACTGCATCAACACGGCATGACTCACTCTCTGTGTGACTGCGTCAACACGGCATGGCTCACTGTCTCTGTGACTGCATCAACACGGCATGGCTCACTGTCTCTGTGACTGCATCAACACGGCATGACTCACTCTCTGTGTGACTGCGTCAACACGGCATGGCTCACTGTCTCTGTGACTGCATCAACACGGCATGGCTCACTGTCTCTGTGACTGCATCAACACGGCATGACTCACTCAGTGTCAGCATCTTATTTCCGTGGGGGAAGAAGAAGAAGAAGAAGAAGAAGAAGAAGAAGAAGAAAAAACAAGGAGCTTATTTCCGTGGGGGAAAAGAAAGAAGAAGAAGAAGAAGAAGAAGAAGAAGAAGAAAAGAGAAAAATGACAATATTGAAAAACAACCAGGCTTATTTTTTCCTTGGAAAGGAGGAAGAAGAAGAAGAAGAAGAAGAAGAAGACGACGAAGAAGAAGAAGACGAAGACGAAGAAGAAGAGAAAGAAGAAGAAGAAGAAGAAGAAGAAGAAGATTGAAAAATGACAATATTGAAAAACAAACAGCTTATTTTCCTTGGAAAGGAGAAGAAGAAGAAGAAGAAGAAGAAGAAGAAGAAGAAGAAGAAGAAGAAGAAGAAGAAGAAGAAGAAGAAGAGAGGAGGAGGAGGAGAGGAAGAGGAAGAAGAGAAGAAGAAAGAAGAAGAAGAAGAAGAAGACGGAGACGGAGAAGAAAATGAAAGGAGGAGGAGGAGGAGAGGAGGAGGAAAACAAAAAACCAAAACACAACAACAACAACAACAACAACAACAACACAACAACAACAACCATCATCAACAACAACAACAACAGTAAAACTTGGAAGAAGTGACAGGCGGATCGTTGACGGAGGCATCAGGCTGATGGTGACCGTCTCTCACTCCCTGTGTGCTAATAGTGTGATGGAGACAAACAGCCAGCATGCGTGACTCACTTAGTGTGCGACTCTAGGAGCAATTAGCCAACAGGGAAGAAGGAGAACCGATCTGCTGGCATTTCTCCATCTCTTTCCCTCCCACCCCTCTCTACGTTCCTTTCCTCACCCCACCCCACCCCCATTCCCACTCTTATGCTCTTTTCTTCCTGTTTTCTCCATGGTCGCCTCCACCCCCCACCCACGCACCCACCACGTGTGTGTGTGTGTGTGTGTGTGTGTGTGTGTGTGTGTGTGTGTGTGTGTGTGTGTGTGTGTGTGAGTGAGTGTGAGTGAGTGAGTGAGTGAGTGTGTGTGTGAGTGAGTGTGTGAGTGAGTGTGTGTGTGTGTGTGTGTGTGTGTGTGTGTGTGTGTGTGTGTGTGTGTGTGTGTGTGTGTGTGTGTGTGTGTGTGTGTGTGTGTGTGTGTGTGTGAAGTAAAGATGGGGGCTATACAGATATGTGAGCAGATCCTAACAAGAAGAAAGCATTAAAAAATTAAAAAATAAAAAATATGCGGCAACAGTTTCTCCTGACCACTGAATCAAGAAAAGCAATTTGCTAATGTAAATTTTAAATCCTGTATGATACATGTGGGTGGAGGAGGGGGGGGGGGGGGGTAATGCCGATGAAACATGGCGGGGGGGGGGGGGGGTGGGGGGGGGGGGGGGGGGGGGGCGAGGGGAGAGAGACTGTCCGTCGCTTACTCTCAGTTTCTCTCAAACGTCAACAGTACTGCAAGAAGTGGGTCGAAGTGACCTAGTTTCCATCGAGGGCAATAATCTATCTTTGTCATGTATTTTTTAGTGCAAACTTGTTCCAAATGATCGACAAACTCACTTTGACGTGAAAATATGACGTCTGTTTTGGCTTAATACAGCGATTTCCCCATGTTATCAGCGCAGTCAGATATTGATTTCGGTCACAAAGACACATTTATGGTGTACGGGTATGATTTTAGTATTTGAAATATTTTGCTGATTTCAGACATATTGCACTCAGTGATGAATTCATGTACTACTTTTAGATATTCGGCAATATTTATTTTATGTGGTAAATCCTATCAGCCTATGGTTAGTAGAAATCATATAAACAATCAAGTTCTTGATAGAATATAAAAATTTGTTTCGCTGTTCACGTAAAGTTCGATTCAGCATATCGCTTTATCAATCTATAAGGGAAAGATTGTAACTGACGACCGTTTCAAAGTTTTGATATTGAAAGTATTGTTAAAACGTTGATAACGATTTTACAGCCTTTACGACTTAACATCTCGGAGTTGGGGATAGACGGAATGTGCAAATGAATGTTTATCTTTCTGCCAAGTCTGCTATTGCTAAAGCTTATCCTGGCAGAGAATTACCAACCACACATACTCACATGCGTGTGCACGTGCATATGCACACACACACACACACACACACACACACACACACACACACACACACACACACACACACACACACACACACGCACGCACACGCACGCACACATACACACGCACACACACACGCACGCGCGCGCACACACACACACACACACACACACACACACACACACACACACACACACACACACACACACACACACACACACACACACACACTCAGACTCACACATTTCGCGCGCGCGCGCGCGCGCAAACGGTTGATTTCGTAGACTCTTTGTTACAAACGTGATTTGATAACAGTATCACGAAGAGTTCACACTAGTGAAATGATTTTACAACCCCATCAGAATGAAAAGTAAGACTTTTTACAAATGTAATTAAAGTATCTGCACCATGTGTACACGTTTGCACTCGCGCATGCGTGCGCGCGCGCATTCACGCACGCACACACACACACACACACACACACACACACACACACACACACGCACGCACGCACGCACACACACACACACACCACACACACACACACACACACACACACACGCACACACGCACGCACGCACGCACGCACGCACGCACGCACGCACGCACGCACGCACGCACGCACGCATATAGATAGATAGAGAGATACAGAGAGAGAGAGAGAGAGAGAGAGAGAGAGAGAGAGACAAGACAAGACAAGACAAGACACACATTCTTTATTTACGAGAATAATAGATAAGCGCTGACGCGCTTTATATTTTACAGCCAGTCATTGCCCTGAGAGAGGGACTACAACATGCAGTGAAATGAAATAATGTAAGAAGCAAAGAGAGGACAAAACAAAGCAGTCATGCAATTACGAGAGAGATAGAGAGAGAGAGAGAGAGAGAGACTAACGAGAGAGAGAGAGAGAGAGAGAGATCCAGTCGTCGCCCTGAGAGACAAGGGACTACAACATGCAGTGAAATGAAATAATGTAAGAAATAGATAAACAAGCGCGCTTTTTTTGTTACATCCATTCGTCGCAGTGAGTAGGGAGACAAGCAGTGAAATGAAAGAGAGTAAGAAGCAAACAAGCAAACAAAGAGATGCAATTAGAGGGAGGGAGGGAGAGAGAGAGAGAGAATCCGCGCCCGTATGAAAACAAGCCGGCAGGCGAACACAAAGTATGCGTTCGCATGGAGTGTGCATCCTCTCGCATCCTTTAGGAGGCCCAAACAAAGCAAGGGTCAAAGGGAAATAAATCTTGGATGTTCAATCGGGAACCTACAGCATAAGAGGGGCTGACTGACTACACGACTAGGTGCTGCGTCTTGTCCCCGTTCTGCCACGGCCACGCTTGTGAAGGGGCTGAGAGTTGTAGGAGCCCCCCCCCCCCCCCCCCCCCCCCCCCCCCCCCCCCCTGTGTTACCTGCCTGCCAGCCCACGCACCTGTAGGGGAACCGTGTTATAGTATGAGGGGAAGGGAGAGGAGGAGGGGGAGGGGGGGGGGGGGCGAGAGAGGCTGCTTTGGGCTGGAAACGTGGGGTGGAAGATGAGGAGGGAGATGAGGAGGGAGCTGGGGAGGCAGGGAAAAGAGATGGTTGGAAGCGACTTGGGAGAGGAGAGGTCAGGGGTGGGGATGGGGGTAGGGGTAGATGGAAAGGGGGAGGGGGGTGGATGGGGGATGGGGATGGGGGGGTGGGGGTGGGGGTGGGGATGATGCTATCGGCGAGATGGTTGCCGTCGGTCGGTGGCATAAAGCTTTTGCCTCACAGGCGGCGTGCCACTTCAAGTGGTACCCTCTCATCAGCTTTGCCTCAGGAGATATTTATTTAGTCAGCGGCAAATCAGACAGATCTGACAGTGGTGTCTTTATCCTTCACTCATGACGATGGCTCCATATAATATTGTCTCTATTGTCTCATCATTGTGTTTATATGATGGGGGAAAGGGAGCCTGACTTAGAGCCGGCTGTAAGATTGACATTCTGAAGTAAGCGAAGTACTCTAGAAGATTTTCAACGTACGGAGCGTTTCGAGTTTCCGGTTGTTGCGGTCTTTTTGTCAGATTTGTCAAGAAGAAATCATCATGTGTGGACTTCTTCTTATAAATTATGCTGAAGTCCTACGAGTGGGCCAATGTGCAATGGATAAATAGATGAATAAATACATTAATGAATACATACATACATGCACACACGCTGACTGAAACCAGTTTATTGTCAGATTAACCCATGGTTGTATTCACACACACACACACACACACACACACACACACACACACACACACACACACACACACACACACACACACACACACACACACACACACACACACACACACACACACACACACACACACATTCAGAGAGAGAGAGAGAGAGAGAGAGAGAGAGAGAGAGAGAGAGAGAAGGGGGGATACACATACAAACATGTATACATATGATACGTACATACATACAAACATACATACATACACATACATACATACATACATACATACATACATACATACATACATGAACACTGAAAGCGGGGCGACATAAATACGGCCTTGCAGACAGCTTGCTGACCGCATCAAGCGAGCATGTTACTTAGTTTTGGTGTGGACAGCTACCAGGATGGTCTGCACCACTATTGACAGCTTGGCATTGTCTTTGCTCCCAGTTACGTGTGAAAATCCAGAACCCTCCACAATTGATCAGTGTAAATAAGTTTCATTCATTGTGCAGCATCTTTACAGGGAACCACTCGCATTATAGATGTAAGGGATGTAACATCCGCCGAGACTTGGTCAGTGTAACCCCCCCCCCCCCCCCCCCCCCCCCTGCAGGTGTCTGTATTTCTCGGGCCTGGTTGACGCCAGAGTGTCATGACGAAAGAAAGGCCGCTACATGCTCCTGTCATGTACCTCTGGCGTGTACCTCTCAGACCACAAAACATGAAACTCCTTTAGCATCGTCTTCATCATCGTACACTTACACCGATCACCCACTAGTTGAAGAAGTGGATCTCAGCACGATGCCCTTTTATGCCATGCTTTGTTGTTTGAGAGACCATCGCTTGGATGTACTTTAGCCGTTGTGAGTTTGTGTCAGTCTTCTCAATGTCGGCAGATTCTTAAGGAAAGAGTGACTGGGGATGGGAGGACAGTCAGAGGGGGTGACAGCTGTCGGGAGTAGGGGGGGGGGGGGGGGGGGGGGGGGGTTGAGGTGAGGGGAGGGGAGGAATATAAGAGCTGTTTTGCAAAGAGGCGGGCTGGCTGTCACCATTCCAGAGGAGTTGCTGACTTGATTATTGCCATCAGCTGGGGGCTTAAGGAGACCTATTCTTTGCGTCTTAAACCAGAACTGGCATTTTTAAAACCCCAGTGAAGCGACTCCGCCGCAGTGCTAGGTCTTCTCTGACGCGTGTCTTTTCAACAGCAGATAGCCCACAAGATAGCGCTGGAGGTGTCTGTTTGGTATGTCTGCATGGTGAAACATTCGCACCATACGGACACATCAGAGAGACACACCATACAGACACATCAGAGAGACACAGCATACACACGCATCAGAGAGACACACACCATACAGACACATCAGAGAGGAACACCATACGAACACGTCAGAGAGACACACCATACAGACACATCAGAGAGGAACACCATACAGACATGACATCAGAGAGACACACCATACTGACACATCAGAGAGACACACCACACAGACACACAGATGCATCAGAGAGAACCACACATACACATCACATCAGAGAGTACACACCATACAGACACATCGGAGAAAAACACACCACACAGACACATCATACAGACAGATCGTACAGTTACGTCAGG
>JADBJO010000731.1:75000-77500 GCA_016801955.1 Conus betulinus
AGTTGCTATTTTAATGTCCCTAAAATATGTTTTAAATTCTTCCATAGAAAATTGTCCACTTTTACTGTGCAGTGACTCAAAGTCAGCCCTTTCTGCCTTACAGGCTTTAAATCCAAAGATCCGCTGTGAGACTATTACAGAAATTAATTACGTGACACATCTCCTATCAGTGAAAAGAATAAATGTGACTTTCTGTTGGGTGCCCTCTCATTGTGGAATTTCAACAAACGAGAAAGTTGATCAAGCTGCTCGAAGAGCAGCTCGCAATATTGAAGGAACGACTACTCTGAACATTCCGCTAGACCTATCAGAATGTTATACTTTAATTACTAGAGCATCCTTTAACAGTTTCAAGAGATTATTGGAAGACACAGATAGCCAATATTATCACACTGTATACAACCAAATCCCGACATCCACCCCAAGACTCAGTTAGACAAATTTGAAAATACGACATCGAGAGAGGTAGTAACTTTAATTCATAGGATGCGTTTAAATTCACTTCGAACCAAATACAGTAAAAATGTTACATGTATGTGTGGGGAAAACTATAAGTGTACGTCACCTATTACTAGACTGTCCAAGAGTAAAGAATACAGTGCTCAAGGCTGATTCTAATGTTTGTTTCACATAATAGATCGACTCCACTAACTTTACCAAAAATTTTAAATAATTATGTTTTGCTTTGTTCGTTATGCCCTTATTTATCACGCAGTCCAGTAGGAATTTATCTTTAACTTTCAACAACCTCCCATACACAGAAAGAAATTACTTACACACACACACACACACACACACACACACACACACACACACACCATTACACAATCCGTCTGAAATCACTTTAAGTGGGAAGACGTTAAATTGAAGAACAACAACAACACAACAAATGCTCACTCGCTCACTCACACACGCAGACACGGACGTACGCAAGCATGCACGCACGGACGAGCACATACAGAGAGAGAGAGAGAGAGAGAGAGAGAGGGAGGGAGAGAGAGAGAGAGAGAGAGAGAGAGAGAGAGAGAGAGAGAGAGAGACAGACAGACAGACAGACAGACAGACAGACATGCAGACAGACAGACAGTCTTGCCGACAGACAGACATGCAGACAGACAGGCAGGCAGGCAGACAGTCTTGCAGACAGACAGACAGGCAGACAGACAGACAGGCAGGCAGACAGACAGACAGAGAAGGAAGGGGAAAAGAAGGGGAGTGGGTGTGTGTGTGTGGGGGGGGGGGGGGGGGAAGCGGGTGGTTAGAAGCCAGATGAATCACTGTGGCTGCACGCAACTCGGCAGTGTACATAAATCTAACCTGGGGCTCTCTGCAGAGAAATGGGCGTCAGTTTCCCCCCCGAAGGAGCACAACAAGGCCCACTGCTGTGAGGGCAGGTCAGTCTTGAAGTGTCCACTCCGTCTTGCTGTCCGTGTTCATTACTGCCTGGCGCCACACTCGGACAAGAAGAGGCTGTGCTGCTGTTGGCTCGTAGCCCTGTTCCCCAGGAGAGATGACACCGGCACCTCATTTGGGCCCGTTGATTGTAAAGAATGGTTTGCAGAGATCCGGCACCCGTATCCCGTTTGGTTCGTTGGTTGTTAAGGGTGGTTTGGAGAGATCCGGCACCCGGATCCCGTTTGGTTCGTTGGTTGTTAAAGATGGTTTGGAGAGATCCGGCACCCGGATCCCGTTTGGCTCGTTGGTTGTTAAGGATGGTTTGGAGAGATCCGACACCCGGATCCTGTTTGGCTCGCTGGTTGTTAAGGGTGGTTCGGAGAGATCCGACACCCGGATCCCGTTTGGTTCGTTGGTTGTTAAGGGTGGGTTTGGAGAGATCCGTCACCCAGATGCCGTTTGGTCCGTTAATTGATAAGAATGGTTTGGAGAGATCCGACACCCGGATCCCGTTTGGCTCGTCGTTGGTTGTTAAGGATGGTTTGGTCAGGCAGAATACAGGGCTGTCATTTGGCAGGTCGGTTGTTAACGATGGGTGTGTGGACATCAGATGCAGGGATCTCAATTGGCACATTGGTTATTGACGATTGTTTCGCAGGGATTCCATTTGGCGGGCTGTTATTGACGATTGGTTCGCAGAGATTCCATTTGGCGGGCTGTTATTGACGATTGGTTCGCAGGCTGTTATTGACGATTGGTTCGCAGGGATTCCATTTGGCGGGCTGTTATTGACGATTGGTTCGCGCAGGCGGGCTGTTATTGACGATTGGTTCGCAGGGATTCCATTTGGCGGGCTGTTATTGACGATTGGCTCGCAGGGATTCCATTTGGCGGGCTGTTATTGACGACTGGTTCACAGGGATTCCGTTTAGCGGGCGGGGTTGTTGACTGTGATTTGAGGAGATAAATATAGGGATCCTGCTTGACCGGCCGGCTGTTAACTATGACTTGGAGAGAAAAAAAAAAAAACGACGCTAGGATTCCATTTGCTTTCAAACGAGGGCTTAGGGTGACGGGGCGAAGGGAATCCCATTTGGCCAGTCGT
>JADBJO010000731.1:82500-95000 GCA_016801955.1 Conus betulinus
AGAGGAAGGGATGTGAAGAAGAAAGTGGTGTGAAGAAGAAACGTAGGAACCACCATGAATACAGACAAATAGAACGAAGAACACTTTAATCCTAATTACACACACACACACACACACACACACACACACACACACACACACACACACACACACTGCTCACAATGAAAATCTCAGTTTCCAAACTTTCAAAGCTGAATGATAGGGGTAGGAAGCGGTAGCAAAAAGATGGATTTTTTTTTTCATGGTAGATAGAAGCGCGGAAGGGGTCTAGGTGAGGAAAGGGAGTGGGGGGGGGGGGGGGGGAGAATAAGAGTGAAGGGGATTGGGGACAGAGGGGGTGGGGGGAGGGAGAGGGGAGGCAAAGCCTGTGCAGCTAGACTGTTATAGGGCTGATAGACCCACGTACTGTCCCCACTCCCCATCACAACGAAGAAACCGAGGTGAATGGTAACTTTCCTTGGCGAAAGCGGAGCTGGAAACCGTAGCAGGCAGGCCTGGGGGAAAGGTGAGGCAAGGGTTGGTTAATGTATGCAGCAGCTTGTCTCATTGTTAGTCCGAATTGATGGCCATGTCCTCATTAAGCAGCATGCAGAGAGATGTGCTGTGGCATCTGTGTCCTGCCACCTCTGTCGTCTGTCTGTCGGCCTGTCCGTCTGTCTGTCTGTCTGTCGGTCTGTCTCTTCTCGTCTTAAGCATCCCCGTGATTCCCGGTCGGGTGGTAGTTGGGACACCATGAGCAGTGACAGTGGCTGTGCCGTGCAGTCTGCCTCCAACGCGACTCAGGTAAATCGATGTGCGCTGTGGGTTGTTGTGACCGTGGCGTTTCTTGTCAAGCGATCAAAACGTATATTATAGTCGAATTGTTGTAGTTTCTTTGCAAAGAAGAAAAGATGTCCTTTCAGATTCCCTCTCGGCCCTGCCCGTCATACTTGTAGGGAGCTTTTTTTTTTTTCCCCGTCTGTGTTTTGTGCTACTAAGGTCAAGGTCAGGCTAGTGATGTTAGATTCCGAGTAGATGGCAGCACAGGTAGCCAGTCAGCATTAGCAAAGGGGGGCTTCATTTTGTTGACGAACTCGACTATTTTATGATCAGGAGCCGTCTCAGTAGAACAGAAGGGAGTGCCTGAAAGGAAATCGTGCGTGGGAGGAAACATCAACTCCGAGCTTACGTCATCGTTGTGTTTTATCCCTCTATATATGAATTGCTGACTTCATTGCAATGTCATTGGTTCGATCTTACCACCTAAAACCACACACACGTGTGTGTGTGTGTGTGTGTGTGTGTGTGTGTGTGTGTGTGTGTGTGTGTGTGTGTGTGTGTGTGTGTGTGTGTGTGTGATGAACAATGAGTGGTAACACCACCCACGTAGCTCAGTTTTTATTTGTCAAGCTTTCGCCAGTAAAACCTTCTTCAGGACTCCTGTACAATCAAACATATAAGAAACAATGGGGACGTAAGGAATCAGGATTTTGAGTAAATTTTGCTGGTGGTAGGAGAGATTTCTGACGACATGTATGAATGTTACTACTTCTGAGTATGTGGGTTGGAGACGGAGGGGTGGGGGGATGGGGTGGGGTCGGGTAGCTCTGTGTGTGTGCATGTGTGTGTGTGTGTGTGTGCGTGTGTGTGTGTGTGTGTGTGTGTGTGTGTGTGTGTGTGTGTGTGAGAGAGAGAGAGAGAGAGAGAGAGAGAGAGAGAGAGAGAGTGTGTGTGTGTGTGTGTGTGTGTGTGTGTGTGTGTGTGTGTGTCCCTCTTTTCTGTTTATCTCACGGTCTGTCTCTGAACCATGCGAAACGCTGCCAGCTTTCGTTGGTAATTTTTTCTTTTCACGAACTCTTCAGTGAACTCGCCAGTGTCGGCGATCTGGACACGGATTTACCAAGAGCACAGACATGGGTAGGAAATCAAAACTGAGGTCAGCATAACAGCAGAACGAGAAGGGGCACAGAATTTCAGACTTTTTCTCCAAGCTTATCGATAAGGATGAGGTTGATGGAGCGATGCTACACACGTCTTTCTACTCCTGTCTGAGACTGCATGACATAGTTTCGAAATGTATCCCGGCGTCACCCAGGCGAGTGGTGAAGCCACCTGCAGAGTTGGTCATGAAATGTTGACAACACTCTCCGAGACACATCCATTAAGTGGATGTAACTCGACTGTGTGGTTTCGCTCTTCCTTTTTGAGTCCATAGCAAACTCATTTCTGGGCAGGAGCTGAGCGTAGGCCAAAAAATCCCCACCAGTATATAATGGCTCTGATGGCAGTTGAACCCACTACCTTCTAGCCAGCAATGCACGACGCTAACCACTGCGCTACAGCAGCTGTTTCTCTCTCTCTCTCTCTCTCTCTCTCTCTCTCTCTCTCTCTCTCTCTCTCTCTCCTTTGAAGAACACTCAAAACGGGAATTGGCGGCTTGAATGAAGTTTGTCGTCCGCTACAGAACTCTGTGTGTGTCTGATGATGCTCTCTCAGAGTGACTGGTCCTTGTGCCAGTGTTGCCTCCCTTTCAGTCTGGAAGCGTGGGGCAGGCTCTAGCATTAGTCAAGGCAGTCAGTCAGTAGTTCGCGACAACGTTGCACCGTTCACTGGATGCATCATAAAAAAAATAATAAAAAACCCTTTGATATTTGCATCTCCATTGATTGAACCACTTTTCTGGATCCTTTTTTTTTTTTTAAAAGAATGCTGACTCCCACAAAAAATCAAATTGGTTTCGTTTCGGAATTATGAAATCAAAACCTTTTGCGATGATTCAAGATTACCATTTTGCTCCACCCAACAAAGAAAGGCTGTTAGCTAACTGGGCAGTTGATTCAGCTACTTTGTCCCGTCTTCATCTGGGTACTGAGAAGGCGGCTCCAGGGATGAAGTTTGTGTGCAGCCCTGCGTGCTGATCAGTTCTGACCCTGACTTCTACACCAGTGAGTGAGTGTGTGCTGATGAGGGATCACTTTTTTTTTTCTCTTAAACGTTGCTTATGACACAAAGGTAATGCTAATGCTCCTAAACGTACGCTTCTTTGATTTGCATCTCCAATTGAGCCACTTTTCTGGATCCGGCAAACTGGTTTCGCCTTGGTGAAACCTGCTCCACCCGACAAAAAGCTGTTAGTATCTACTGGAGTTTGAAGGCTCATCCAGGGATGCATATGTGATCAGCGCGTGAGTGTGTGAGCCCCTGATGAGGGAGATCACCCCCCCCCCCCCCCTTCAGTAACACACACGCTTCCACACACACACATTGAACCGGCGGGCTTGGTGAAACCTAAAGCCAGTATCACTGGAGTTTGTACACACACCCCCACACCCCCCCCCCCCCCCCCCCCCCACCCCCCGCCCCCGACTATTCCTGACTTTTAATAGGTAACATCAGTGTATTAGTCCAGAACAGCAACATTGTTTGTTTTTGTTTGTTTTTTTTTTTTCAGAACTTCTTACATTTTATTACAGCAGCATTTGTGATCTTGGTTTTTAACGTCTTCTTACAGAGATCTACAGCAGCATATGTGATCTTAGAGAGAGAGAGAGAGAGAGAGAGAGAGAGAGAGAGAGAGAGAGAGAGAGAGAGAGATGCTGAGAGAGAGATTCATTACAAGTTTACATGTAATTCACGCATGATTCATTACAGGTTTACGTGTAATTCACGCATGCCTCGACACACACACACAACACACACACACACACACACACGCACGCACGCACGCACGCACCCACGCACGCACGCACGCACGCACGCACGCACACACGCACGCTCGCACGCACGCACGCACGCCACACACACATGTGCGTAAGCAAAGAAAATTCCATCAGTAACAATACAGAAACTGTGCATACAGTATGTAATACGAATGCCGCGATCATGCCAAAGCTGACGCCTTTTACCATAATAAACAAAATGCCCTGCGCGCACGAGAGAGAGAGAGAGAGAGAGAGAGAGAGAGAGAGAGAGAGAGAGGGAGGGGGGGGGGGTCATTATCTGTGCAGCCGTTAAGCACGTAGAAAAGGGGGATAACTGTCGCACTCAGCAACAGCCAGCTAGAACAGAAATTTTACGTTCGCATCCACTCAGCCAGCACACGTCCCCCCTGTCTCTCCCCCTGTCTCTGTCCTCCTCCTCCCCCTTCCCCCCCCCACCCCCCTGTCCCCCCCCCCCCCCCCCCCCCCCCCCCACCCCCCCCCCCCCCCCCCCCCCCCCCCCCCCCCCCCCCCCCCGTCACCTCCGTCCACACACACGACACGTACTGGATCATCCTAAAATTAGCCAATGCTTTGTTTGTTTGTTGATTTTATCTCACATACATGGCATATTCAGAAAGTTTCTTTATGACACATTCATTGGTATTACATAGCAGCATACCAGCGCTTTAGTAATGGGATGGTGTGAACAGAAATTGAACATACTGCGGCATTTACGCTTGGCAAGCTTAAAGAGTACAATGATAGGAAAAGTGCGTTGTAACAAGATGGGCAAACGATGCCATTTGAACATTCACAACTTAACACCCATTGTTTACAATTTTTTTTCAAGTCACTAACCTTCCGCCTAGACCTGTTGAAGCTGTCTCTGTGCCATTTGGTTGTAACTAATAATGTTAGGTACTTTGGGAATGATGTGTATTTTTCTGCCCCCCCCCCCCAAAAAAAAAAAAAAAAAAAAAAAAAAAACGCTTTAAAAAGAACAAAAAAAAAATACCTATATTGATCAATACCATCAAGTTCAGGCCAGTTTTGTGTAAAATAGGAAGTCAGCCTGTCTTTAACTCCAAATATAAAACCATACTCAGAACTCACTCCCTGGCTCAGCCAAACAATATTCCAAAGATGCTTTCCGTCGGTCTTTTGTATGTTTGAGAGAGAGAGAGAGAGAGAGAGAGAGAGAGAGAGAGAGGGAGAGAGGGATGGGAAATCTTATTGAAAGATATTCTATTTCCCTCATGAAAGGATGGGTACAAACAAAAAACCATCCGACCTGACCATTATTCACAATTACATCACCAGCTGAACACATTGTCCGTAAGTCTAGGCCTATTTTGTCAGACTCTGTAACAGGACGCTGCTTACACGCTTTCAAGGCAGCAACTGACATTGTTTTTTTTTTTTTCTTCAGAGAGTGTGTGTAAATGTCACGCACATAGCCCAACTGAACTGACTCGAGTCTTCATAAAACCGAGAGAGAGAGAGGGGTGGAGGGGGTGGGGGAGGGGGGGGGGGGGGGGGGGGTGGATGGGATGAGGGGTGGGGTAAAAGACAAGAGATTACCCCGAAAAAAAATTGCGTAGATCTTCAGTTTTAAAGTAGTGTATCAAACCACACCAGGCGCCGGTTCAACACGCGCACATCTTCCATCGACCGTCTACACTGGAGTACCAGCATTCGTTGCCACCGTGAGCTGTTCCGTTCTGTGGAAGTCAGTCTGTCAGTAACCAGTTCTCCCTCTAATGGACTCCCCCCCCCCCCCCACTCCCCCCACCCCCCCCCCACCCTGAACCTAACCCCTGACTCTGTTCTTCCTCCCCCCTCTACCCCCCCCCCCCCCCCCCCCCCACACACACCCGTCCTTCCCTTTCTGTCTGCTGCTACACTGAAGATCAAAGCTGAGAGTAACCACATTGCCGCCTGTGGGCAGACGACTCCATTCTGTTCGCTCTATAGGCAGTCTCACGTTCCATCTCCACACATCGTAATAATGCGCAAGTCACTAGCCTACCTTGCGGGCCTTTTGCTTTTTACATAACGGAGTCGGCACCGGTCGACCAACCAGCGCCGCTGCAGCAGCGGCGGCGATGGAGGTGACGGTTAATGGTGATGGTGATGGTGATGCTGATTCGGCAAGCGTGCTTGAAATAGTTTGTAGACCGGTAGTTTTGATAAAGGGAGAGGGTGTGGGAGAAGGAAGTCATCTCCTTCTGCCTCCTTCCTTCCTTCCTTCCTTGTCTGTATTCCTCCTGTGTATCTAGCCCCTTCACCCCTCCCTCCTTCCTTCCTTGCCTGTCTGTATTCCTCTGTGTATCTAGCCCCTTCATCCCTCCCTCCTTCCTTCCTTGCCTGTCTGTATTCCTCTGTGTATCTAGCCCCTTCACCACTCCTTCCTTCCTTCCTTCCTTCCTTCCTTGCCTGTCTGTATTCCTCTGTGTATCTAGCCCCTTCATCCCTCCTTCCTTCCTTCCTTACCTGTCTGTATTCCTCTGTGTATCTAGCCCCTCACCACTCCTTCCTTCCTTCCTTCCTCCTTCCTTGCATGTCTGTATTCCTCTGTGTATCTAGCCCCTTCAACCCTTCCTTCCTTCCTTACCTGTCTGTATTCCTCTGTGTATCTAGCCCCTTCAACCACTTCTTCCTTCCTTCCTTGCATGTCTATTCCTCTGTGTATCTAGCCCCTTCAACCCCTCCTTCCTTCCTTTGCCTGTCTGTATTCCTCTGTGTATGTAGCCCCTTCAACCATTCCCTTCCTTCCTTCCTTCCTTCCTTTCTTACCTGTCTGTATTCCTCTGTGTATGTAGCCCCCTTCAACCTTCCTTCCTTCCTTTCTTACCTGTCTGTATTCCTCTGTGTATCTAGCCCCTTCAACCCCTCCTCCTTCCTTCTTTCCTTTCTTACCTGTCTGTATTCCTCTGTGTATCTAGTCCCCTTCAACCTTTCCTTCCTTCCTTTCTTACCTGTCTGTATTCCTCTGTGTTCTAGCCCCCCTTCAACCTTTTCTTCCTTCCTTTCTTACCTGTCTGTATTCCTCTGTGTATGTAGCCCCTTCAACCTTTCCTTCCTTCCTTTCTTACCTGTCTGTATTCCTCTGTGTATGTAGCCCCTTCAACCATTCCTTACTTCCTTCCTTCCTTCCTTTCTTACCTGTCTGTATTCCTCTTCCTTCCTTCTTTGACCTACCCGTCCCCTCTCTGTGATTGTGAGTGTGTGTGTGTGTGTGTGTGTGTGTGTGTGTGTGTGTGTGTGTGTGTGTGTGTGTGTGTGTCTGTGTGCGCCCGTGCGTGCTTGTGTGTGTGATCAGTCTCTTCTCTCTCTCTCTCTCTCTCTCTCTCTCTCTCTCTCTCTCTCTCTCTCTCTCTCTCTCTCTCTCTCCGATAGCAGATTTTCTCTCCGTCTCAGGATGGATTTCTCCTAACAGTATTACCTTGGTTTGCAGCCAGTGGTGTGCGTGGTTGGCCTGATAGTGTTACTGAATTTGTGTTTATATGTTATATGGCCAGTATTATGCACCTCCAACCGCCTCTGATAATGTTTTGCTGACCTCAAGACCTTCCTTACCTGTCTGTATTCCTCTGTGTATCTAGCCCCTTCACCACTCCTTCCTTCCTTCCTTCCTTCCTTCCTTGCATGTCTGTATTCCTCTGTGTATCTAGCCCCTTCAACCCTTCCTTCCTTCCTTACCTGTCTGTATTCCTCTGTGTATCTAGCCCCTTAAAATGTCCCTTCTTCTTCCTTCCTTCCTTCCTTCCTTGCATGTCTATTCCTCTGTGTATCTAGCCCCAGGAACCCCCCCTCCTTCCTTCCTTCCTTCCTTACCTGTCTGTATTCCTCTGTGTATGTGGCCCCTTCAAACCATTCCTTCCTTCCTTCCTTCCTTCCTTTCCTGTGTGCGCGCGTGCGTGCTTGTGTGTGTGATCAGTTCCTCTCTCTCTCTCTCTCTCTCTCTCTCTCTGTGTGTGTGTGTGTGTGTGTGTGTGTGTGTGTGTGTGTGTGTGTGTGTTGTGTGTGTGTGCGTGCATGCGTGCGTGCGCGTGCGTGCGTGCGTGCGTGCGTGCGTTGTGTTGTGTTGTGTTGTGTTGTGTTTTCACAAAAGCACCTTTTTATACAAACATAGCTGTATGTAAATGTCAAGTCTTTTTCAGATGTTATTCACTTAGGCCTGACACGCATCGATACTTCGCTCTGTATAGCAACTCCAGGAATATCACTTACCCGGATGGTTTCTTGGTATTAATTGTTCATAACAGTTACGGAGTGTATGATGATGCGCCAAAGGAATTCAGAAGAAATTCAGAATTTAGACTTAATCAGCAAATGTTATTGTTGTTAGTCTGTGATTCTCCAGTTCCGTTACATAGTTAATGATACGAAAATGTCGTTCTATGTCAGTTACCATGAAAACGTCTACATCGACATCTTCACGCAACAGAGGAAATATAATGAATGATGTATGTGCTGAATATATTCTGTCTCAATCCATATGAAAAGAGAAGTATGATAAATAGCGCAGTATTTGCTGAATGTCGTAATACTTATCATAAGAGAGGTATCATGGACAATATGGTTGTGTTGGATATACGCGGTCTCAGTCTTCTTTTAAAGTGAAATACAGCGAATAACGTGGTGTCTGTTAGAGGTAGGTCCTGTCCCAATCCTCCTCGAAAGAGAATGGATAACTTGGTATGTGTTGATTACGTCCGGTCTCAATTATCATCCAAAGGGAAGTGCAACTAATAATGTGGTATATATGTTGGATACACCATGTCTCAGTGTCCTGCGCGTGCCTGTACCCATCGTCAACACAGCGCAGGCCTCCAAGGGTGGTAGAGGATTGCTCTAAAGGCAGGTGGAGTCAGTGCTTCTCTGGGTCCTCCCCAGCACCTTCGGGGTGTTTCTTTTTCTTCTCTGGATACTCCATGTCTCGCGCCTCAGCAAAAGAGAAGTATAATGATTAATGTGGTGTGTGTTAGATATAACGTGTTTCAATCCTCATCAAAAGGAAAGTATAACCAATAATGTGGTAAGTGTTAAGTGTGGTCTGTCTCGATCCACTTCAAAAGAGAAGTATGATGTACAATGTGGTAAGCGGTGGGTTCGCACTGTCTCAATCCTCATCAGTGACGAAATATTATAAATGCCATGATATGTATTGGAAATGTCTGTTTCTGTCCTCGTCAAAAGAGAATATTGTAAATGCAGTAGTATATGTTGAAAATACCTTCATTTCTCGCTCAGGGAGAAGTGTAGTCAATAACGTAATAAGTGCTGATGGGAAGAGAAGTACAGTGAATGGCAGCGTAGATGGAGAATACACCCTGTCTCAGTCCTGGTCAAAAGACAATTACAGTGAACAGCTTGACTGACAATTTTATTTTTCACTGTCTGACACATCAAACTCTCTAACCACCAGTTCCATTTTCTTCACAGTCTAATGCACCACTCTCACCAACTCTCGATGCCAATTTTCTTCACAGTCTAAATGCATCAATTTCACCAACTATTAGTTCCAATTTTCTTCACATTGTAATAAATCAATCTCACCTGCTATCGATTCCAACTTTCTTCACAGTCTAATACATCGATCTCACCAACTATCGATTCCAATTTTCTTTACAGTCTAATACATCAGTCTCACATAATATCAGTTCCAGTTTCCCTCACAGTCCAATACATCAACGTCGCCAACTATTAGTTCCATTTTCCTTCACAGTCTAATACATCAATCTCTCCAACTATCGATTCTAACTTTCTTCACATCTAATACACCAATCTCCCCTACTATCAGTTTCAGTTTCTTCACAGTCTAATAAATCAATCTCACCAACTATCAGCTGCAATTTTCTTTAGTCTAATACACCAATCTCACCAACTATCAGTTGCAATTTTCTTTACAGTCTAATACATCAGTCTCGTCGACTATCAACGCCAATGTTCTTTACAATCTAGTACATCAATCTCACCAATCATCGATTTCAGTTTTCTTCCTGGTCTAATACATCAATCCCACGAAGTATCAGTTCCATTTTTCTTCACAGCCTAATACATCAATCTCTCCAACTATCAAATCACACGAAGAATCCAATTTTCTTTACAGTCTGTTACATCAATCTCACCAACTATCAGCTCCGATGCGGAGTCCAAAGATGAGATGACCAGTGTCTCATTTCGTTTTCCCTCTATTCGCCTTCGTCGGCGTTCCTCTCGCTCGCGTAGATAACTTTCCACATCCAGGCGAGGGAAATGCTCAGCAGACATCGCTGCCGTCTCAGGTAACCACATATGCCAGCTTCTCGTTGTCTGCTTTCAGTGAGGGCGGCCGATAGCCTGCACGTAGCTTTTACCCTCGCGTGAACCACCGTTCATATGCTTCACACTTGACAATGTGACAATACCAGCTGCAAGGTGAGGCGGACAGAGAGCCAGCTCATGCACAGGAGCAGAAGAAGAACCAGTCAGATCAACAGGAAGTGCAGAGTGCCTTCACTGTGTGCAATGAGACTCCAGATAGTGAAAAGGTGAAGTCAGTGCTTCTGTGTCCTCTACATCTTTGCGGAATTGAAGCAGCCAGCCCAACGTAGATGAAAGGGGAAATAAACAGTGACGTATGACCAAATGAATGGGGGAAGAAGCCCAATGTTTTTTTGTGCACCTTTTTTTTAAAAATTCCACTTCTGATTTGGTTTTTGCACATTCTTTTATATATATATATATATATATATATATATATAAATATATATATATATATATATATATATAGAGAGAGAGAGAGAGAGAGAGAGAGAGAGAGAGAGAGTCAGTCAGAAATACAGGCTGGTTTTATACCAAACCAAGGCAGAAAATGGATCCGGCTTATATATCTGGACAACCAGAAAATTCACCGGTTTTACTGATACTCAATAATTAAAAACAAATTGGACTGGTATCACCCGCGGTCAGCCAACTGGAAAGAAGACCTTTTGTTATGCAGCATGTTGTGGAACTTACATGTTACAGATGGGGAGCATCGATCAAGCAGAACTGAGTTAATATACAAGTGTTGAATGCTTTAGGGAATCAGGAATATCTTCATATATTTTTTTTCTTTCAGAATGTTTCTTGCTGATTGTTAAAGGATTTTAAGGTAACTGTTGATCCCGATTCCCGCGCATCCGGAAGTCAACTTTTTCTTTCTCTCAAATAGCACTGACGTTGTCAAGAAACGAATGAAGTAGGGGATAGAGATGGTTTGCCTGCCCCACTCCCCGCCCCCCCCCCCCCCTGTATATATATATATATATATATTAACTGCTGAACAATTCAGTAGTGGGGGAAAACTAGTGGAGGTTAATAATTTTTTCCATCATTATAGGAATGATTTGGCGAAGACTTCAAATTTAAAATAAAAAAAGGGAAGGGGGGATGTATATTATAAAAAAAAAAACCCTTCGTTAGCTGCATGAGGGAACCATCGCAATCCCTCTCGAAAGCAGATATATATATACCAGCCGTGTCTCCCTAATGAATTCCGATCCAGCGGACGAAAGGCCTTGGAGCAGGCGATATATATATATATATATATATATATATATATATATATATATATATATAAGGTTCATTTTGAGAAGCATTTATTTATTCCCCATTCACCCACTCAAGCACATACTGTCAGTTAGGCAGAATCATCTACCGCTGCAGATATGAAGGCTCACCAACACCCCCCCCCCCCCCTATTTCTACAATCTGAGGCATAAGAGCAAGCTTTGTTTATAATTCAATATATATATATATATATATATATATATATATATATATATAATATAATGTTGATCAATTAAGTAGTGGGGGAAAATAAGTGCAGGTTAACAATTCTTCCATCATTATAGTAATGACTTGGCAAAAAATTTGAAATTGAGAAAAAAAAAAAAATTGGAAGATGAAAATAAATGGGAAAATGTATATCATGAATATGAAAAAAACCCTTTACTAGCTGCATGAGGAAACTATGGCAAATCCCTGTCGAAGGTATATGTATCGCCTGCTCCGAGGCCTTTTCGTCTGCTGGATCGGACTCATCAGGGAGACACGGCTGATTGTGTCTGTGCTCTTGGCGTCAGATAGAGACACACCACAGTCCATAATTCTGTGGTGTTCTGACCGCCAAGGGTTCGAAAAGAATCCAACAGCACCCCCAAAGCAGCCAGCGAAAGGTAGTAGAATTAAACAAAACGAAAGTGTGGAGAGAAAAAAAAGTTGTTGAAAACTAAAAACATTACGCAAACAGTATAAATGTAAAGGACAATCTTTGAGCCTATGCTTGAGGATCCATTTAAGGATGCAAGGGAGATCAAAGATATGGAACAGTCTGAGTGGTCAGCTCTGCTGTTCAATAACCCAAGCATTGTCAGCGGCTAAGAATTGTGCAGAACAACCTTTCCTTGGATCTCCTAAGAGATGCAATCACCCACTGATTGACCAAACAATATAATGCTGAACAATTAAGTAGTGGGGGAAAACAGTGCAGGTTAACAATTCTTCCATCATTATAGTAATGGCTTGGCAAAAATTTGAAATTGAGAGGGAAAAAAATTGGAAGATGAAGTAAATGGAAAATGTATATAATAAATAAAAAAACCCTTCTCTAGCTGCATGAGGAAACTATCGCAGTCCCTGTCGAAAGCAGATCCATATGTATCGCCTGCTCCGAGGCCTTTCGTCCACTGGATCGGACTCATCAGGGAGACACGACTGATTGTGTCTGTGCTCTTGGCGTCAGATAGAGACACACCACAGTCCATAATTCTGTGGTGTTCCGACCGCCAA
>JADBJO010000731.1:117500-120000 GCA_016801955.1 Conus betulinus
AGTGTGTGTGTGTGTGTGTGTGTGTGTGTGTGGGCGTGTGATTTTTCTCTCTCTCTCCCTCTCCTCTCTCTCTCTCTCTCTCTCTCTTGTGTGTGTGTGCGTGGGGGGTGGGGTCGGGGATAGAGAGGGGAGGGGAGAGGGAAAGGGAGGATGTGTGCGTGCGCGCGCGCTTCATACGGTTGCCATTGCGGTTTGAACTGGAATGTAGATTCTTTGTCGCAACTCTACCTATTCGTCAGACAGACCATCATGCCGGATATTCCTAACACTGGCCGCCTTACAGTTTGTTTCTGTCATCACATCTTCAGTTATCGGAGTCATTACTGATTTAAAAAAAAAAAATTCTTACTTGAAAGCCTAAGCCCGACATCAATGTTATAAAAAAAAAGTGTCGAAGTGTTTGCATAGTAATGGTTAGATGGGAACTTTTCCAACAAAATCATCAGGGGGAGCTAGACAATCAGTCAGAGAGAGAGAGAGAGAGGAGAGAGAGAGAGAGAGAGAGAGAGAGAGAGAGAGAGAGAGAGAGAGAGAGAGAGAGAGAGAGAGAGAGAGAGAGAGAGAGAGAGAGCATGGAGTAATATGAGCTCTGACCCTCTCTAATTCGATGCACCTTTATAATGCATAGAGAGCTGTGCTAGATCAGTAGAATACGAACAGACCTCTCAGCCATTTCATTTAGTTAGAACTGAACAAATAAAGGAGCTGTATGATATAGTAAATAAAGCTCTGGGGCACCGGAATGTGGTGTTTTTTTTTTCTCCTGGCCCTGTGTATGAATCAGGAAGAAGAAATTTTGACCGGTCTCAGGTGATGCGGGCGGCTACCGTCTCGTCGTCTTCAGCTCTCTGGTGCCAGACGCAGGGTGCTTCTCTTCTCAGATAAACCGCGCTGCAGTGCAGTAGGTAGCAGAGCTTCTGTGCTTCTCTCTGCCTTGAGGTGTAGAATGTACAGGGAAGAAAGGGGGAGAGGAGGGGGAAGAGGGGGGGGTGGTAATAAGCAGTAGGAAGATGGGGGAAAGGAGGGAAGAGTAGGGTGGGAATTGGGGGGGGGGGGGGGGGGGGGGGGGGGGGGGGAGCGGGGGAGGGGAGTGGCGCGAGGGTAAAAATAGACCTTGAGGAACTGGGAGTCGTCTTATCCAATCAGGTCGTCTGTCTTCCTGTCTGCAGTACACCCCCGCTTCATCTTGCTGATACGAGTGAGGTGGGCGTCAATTCTGGGTTTCTTCAGTGTGTGTGTGTGTGTGTGTGTGTGTGTGTGTGTGTGTGTGTGTGTGTGTGTGTGTGTGTGTGTGTCTGTGTGTGCGTGTGTGTGTGTGTGTGTGTGTGTGTGTGTGTGTGTGTGTGTGTGTGTGAGTGTGTGTGTTTGTGTGTGTGTGTGTGTGTGTGTGTCTGTGTCTGTGTCTGTGTGTACGTACGTACAGTCTGTGTGCGTGTGTGAGTATGTGTCCGTATTTGTGTGTGTCTGTGTGTATGTGAGAGGGAGCATTAAATTGATTCATATGTGTGTGTGTGTGTGTGCTGTGTGTGTGTGTATGTGTGTGTGTGTGTGTGTGTGTGTGTGTGTGTGAGAGAGAGAGAGAGAGAGAGAGAGAGAGAGAGTTGTGCTGTACTGTGCCGTATCGTGCTCTCTTCTTGTGTCTTCTTTGTCTCTGTTCTTTGTGTCTCCTACGTCCCTGTCAGTCTATTTGTGTATTTTCTGTCTGTCTGTCTGCCTGTTTGTCTGTCTGTCTGTCTGTCTGTCTGTCTGTCTGTCTGTCTGTCTCTCTCTCTCTCTCTCTCTCTCTCTCTCTGAATGTGTGTATGTGTGCGTGTGTGTGTGTGTGTGTGTGTGGTGTGTGTGTGTGTGTGTGTGTGTGCATGCGCGTGCGTGCGTGTGTGTGTGTGTGTGTGTGTGTGTGTTGTGTGTGTGTGTGCGCGCACGCGCGCGCGCGCGCGTGTGTGTGTGTGGTCGTGTGTGCAAAGATCTGAACGTGTGTGTATGTGTGCGTGCCTCTGTGTGTGTGTGTGTGTGTGTGTGTGTGTGTGTGTGTGTGTGTGTGTGTGTGTGTGCGCGCGTGCGTGTGAGTGAGTGAGTGAGTGAGTGCCTGCGTGCGTGTGTGTGTCCGTGCATGTGTGCGTGTGCGTATGGATAAGTGCGGTGGATGGGTAGTGAGTGTGAGAGCGCGTGCCTGCTCATGTCTGTTCACATGCGCGCTGTTGTGTGTGTGTGTGTGTGTGGGGGGGGGGCGCACGTGCGCGTGCGCGTGTGCGTGTGCTTAGGGAGGGGGTAAAAGGGGAAAAGGTAAAGGCATAAGTGAAGAAAGTAATGTGTCTGTGCTGTCTGTTTCATATTTCATGAACGGCAGGTACATAAGCACACTTCATCACTCTCTTGCTATCCTCCGCGCGCGTCAGGTCAGGATGTTTAACGCCCAGCCGACCACGGGGAGTCCGTGTCTGGGGGAAAAGAACATCTATTGTTAACATCAAATGCACTCATTAGCTGTGAGCGTTGTCAC
>JADBJO010000731.1:130000-132500 GCA_016801955.1 Conus betulinus
TGCAACATTTTTCTTAGTGTGTTGTAGTTTGGCGCTGGCACCGTGCTCTTTGCTCCTTTAATTCGTTTTTGGCTGCAGGGTGTTTCTTTTTTGTCTTGGGACTGTTCCTGGAGTTTCTGGCGCGGGAGTCTGGGGGTGGCGCCAGTGTCGTCGAGTCGGTCTCTGTTGCTTGTTTCCTGGGAGACCTGTTTGGTTCTGCTTGGCTTTCTTCTTCTTCTTCTTCTTCAGTAGCAGAGTCGTAGGTGAGTGGCCCTAGATGGTGCTGTGTGTGTGGTGTGTTTATGTGTGTGTGTGTTGCGGTGTGGTGTGGTGTGTTGCGCCCGCGCCAAAGGGAGATAATCTCTCTCTCTCTCTCTCTCTCTTTTTCTCTCTCTCTCTCTTTCTCACGCGCGCGCGCGCGCGTGTGTGTGTTTTTAAAATTTTCTGTGTGGAAAGAGAGAGAGAGAGAGAGAGAGAGAGGAAGGGAGGGAGGGAGAGAGAGGTAGAGAGAGAGAGAGAGACAAAGAAAGAGAGAGGAGGCGGGGGGGGGGGGGGGGGGTATCAGTTGATACCTTTGAGACCTCAAATGGTCTATGGCCGAGTTTCGCTCGTTGATTTTAGTTCTTTGTCTTCCAGAATGCTGAATTATTTTTGATGATCTCTGTTATATTTTTTCTTTATCTAAGTAAACTTCATTTTAACTCGAGTGTCTTTTGAAATGAATATATACATCGATGTCATCATCTTATGTTGGAATCTCACTACCTGCACAGTTGTTTTCTTTTGTTATGATGTGTGCTTTGTATGTTTGAATCTTTTCGTATGTATGGATCATTTTGTAACTTTGATCTTTGTATGAGTATCGGTCTCATCGTATGGACGAACCTTTTTGAATGTTTAGATCTCTTTTGTGTATGAATGGATGTTTTTGTATGTTTGTATCTTTATGTTCGGATGGATCTTCTGTGTGAATGGATCTTTTTGTATGTTTGTATCTTTGTGTTCTGACGGATCTCTTTCTGTGTTGACATCTTTTTTTTTTTTTTTTTTGCATAGATGGAGACTTTTTTATCATTGTATGCCGATGGATTTCAGTGTATTCTTAAATCATTTTCTTTAGAAGGATGGATCTCTTTGTATGTTTAGATCTCTGAATATCGTATGGGTCTCTCAGTGTCTTTTGGTCTGTCGTTTGCCACATGGATTTCCTTGCGTGCGATATAAATCTCTTTGAATGGTTTGATCTCTGTGGGTTGTGTGGATGTGTTTGCATGCCACATAGATCTTTTTGCACGTTTGGATATCAGTCAGTGCCGTAGCCCACAGTTTTTTGTTTCTTTTTGCACAGCCTCAGTGCGAATCTCCTTGTATACCCTATGGATTTATTTGAATGTCTCATAGGTCGCGTTTGTATGTGTTGATCCTTGGGGGGGGGGGGGGGGGGGGGGGGGGGGGGTCGAGGGTGGACACACACACACACACACACACACACACACACACACACACCACACACACACACACACACACACGCTCGCACGCACACGCGTGTGTGTGTGTGTGTGTGTGTGTGTGTGTGTGTGTGTGTGTGTGTTAGCTGCAGCCCCCTCCACAGCCACAGCTTGGTCCCCTGCCACAGCCACAGCTTGGTCCCCTGCCACAGCCCAGCTTGGTCCCCTGCCACAGCCACAGCTTGGTCCCCTGCCACAGCCACAGCTTGCTTGGTCCCTGCCACACAGCCACAGCTTGGTCCCCAGCCCACAGCCACAGCCACAGCTTGCTCCCCTCCCACAGCCACAGCTTGGTCCCCTCCCACAGGCACAGCTTGGTCCCCTCCCACAGCCACAGCTTGGTCCCCTGCCACAGGCACAGCTTGGTCACCTGCCACAGCCACAGCTTGCTCTACTGCCACAGCCACAGCTTGGTCCCCTGCCATAGCCACAGCTTGGTCCCCTGCCACAGCCACAGCTTGGTCCCCTGCCATAGCCACGGGCCCCCGCAATCTACAGACAGCTGTCAATGTCAAGTGTTACGAGGCAGCCCAACAGAGGAGACACTGCACTGCTGCCGCGTCATTCCGGTATGTTGAGCGGTGCCTGTTCTGATCCAACAACATACGCAGCCTCCACTAAGCCCCCTTTTGACGACAATAATTGCCCAGCTGCGGAGCCAGCGTGGCTGAGCTCTTCCTCCAGCGACAGTCCCCATGAACGGGCCGATGCCGGTGACCCCGACAGACTCAAACCCCAGCCCACGAAGAGGCAACTGCAACCGTGGTCACCATCAGAGCAGGGCATGAACCGACACAGAATTTCATACTTTTCTTTTTGCTGATCGATCAGGATGAGAATGATGAAGACGACACTACGGATTTCCATTCTGGTCTGAGAGTGCATCATAAGAGTTGTACTAGTTTACTTTCATAATTAAATCAAGGTGTCAATCAAGCCCGAGAAAAACACACATACCTGCAATTTTGGAATTTTTTTTTTTTTTTTTTTTTTTTTTTTTTTAAATTAAGAAT
>JADBJO010000731.1:135000-137500 GCA_016801955.1 Conus betulinus
CGCCCTACCAACAGTGCAAGGAAACACACAGTCCACAAGGCCAGGCTCACTTCCATCCATCTTTCTGTCAGGTGGCATTAATGGTATTTGTTTAACCCCCTGAATCTCGGGAGACCTTACATTTCAATACTGACGGTCTTTCTGAGTGAGTGTGTCTGCGTGTGTCTGTGTGAACATGTGCATGCCATGTCTGTCTGATTCAATTACAATAACAAATGAGCAACCCCCCCCCCCCCCCCCCCCCCCCCCCCCCCTCCTCATCTCGGGGAAGCATTAATTTAAAGCGAAGAACAAAATCTAATTACACAATATATAATACTAAAGGAGAGCGTCCAATGGGCCACTTTGTCAGTTCTTGAGCACTGTCAATCATATTTGGATAGGTAGTACGAACAGGTCAATTAATGTGTAGAAGGACGAGCGGTTAACCACTCAGAAAAAAAATGTTAAACAAATTTAAAGATAAATACCAACTGAACTATGTGACAAACTTTTGCAAATTGTGTAAAGATAAAACCAGTCATTTAATACTCTGGATAGAGACAGGGAACCGGATCCATCAGATGAAATATCGTCACCAGTTTTATACAGTTGTGGTAATAGTTAATTTCTGAGTTCTCTAATACATTTCTGAAATTTTTTACTGGACGCTTCGTTTATTAAGAATAGCATTCACTTAAATCTAAGGGCATGTCAAGTGGTATTGATCCTTCGACATTTCGGGCTGCCTTTCTTGCAGCCTGATCGACCCTCTCATTTGCTGAAATTCCACAATGAGAAGGTACCCAGCAAAATGTAACTGTAATGCATTTAGCCGACAGAAGATGTATGACATGATTAATTTCTGTTATCATCATCAACACGTACTTTTGGATTGGAAGACCCCCCCCCCCCCCCCCCACCTTAACAATTTTAAGTGATAAGTGATAAGATCTACAGATATGATCGCTTCTCTTCGCCTTTTGGCTAAAATCAAAGTGTGTGTGTGTGTGTGGTGTGTGTGTGTGTGTGTGTGTGTGTGTGTGTGTGTGTGTGTGTGTGTGTGTGTGTGTGCTTTTTCTCCGAACCAAAGACATTTTTTCTCTACCCAAACGGTGAAGTAAAATGCATTACCCGAAGTGGTGACCCTGAACTCTGACCTGACCTGACCTCTGACCTGCAGCCCCTCCGGCGTTGCCAGGGCCCTGCATGCATTCACTCCCACTCCATCGCCATTTTCCCAGTTTTCCGATCCTTGCGGGAGGCGGAAGGCTCTCACGTCCTGTTTACAGGAAGGGAGCTGTTGTTTTGCTAACTGGGTGCCCGTTGTTTGCTTGCAACATTGGCGGACAGGGCATGGCGTCCCCTGTAGGCAGCCTGTTTATGTTTGTCTTTGTGGTGATCCGCTTGTTCCTTCTTCCTTCTTTCTTCTTCTTCTTCTTTTCTTCTTCTTCTTCCTTCTTCTTCTTCTTCTTCTTTCGAACCATTGTTATTACCATTGTCATTGCTGTTGTTGTTGTTGTTGTTGTGGTTACCATTATCCCTTTCTATCTATCCTCTTTTTCTCCTCCTCTCTTCCTTCTTCTCTTCTTCTTCCTTCTCTTCTCTTCCTCTCCTTCTTCTCACTTCTAACTTCATTATCATTATTTTTTATCCATCCTTGATTATGATCGTTATTATTATTATTATTCTTATCGTGTTGTTGTATTGGTATCCTTTCTCCTTTCTTCTTCCTTCTTTCTTCTCCTCTTCTTCTTCTTTCCTCCTTCTTCTCTTCTTCTTCTTCTCGTCGTCGTCCTCCTCCCTTTTTCTTCCTTCTCGTGCTTTCCTTTCTCCTTCTTTCCCTTGTCTTATATACCCTTCGTTCTTCTTCCTTTTCTTCCTTTGTATCTCCTTCTCCTGTTCCTCCTCCTTCATTTCCTTCTTCTTCTTCCCCGCCTTCTTCTATCCTTTCCTCCCCCCTCTTCTTTCTTCTTCTTCTCTTTTTTCGCCCCCCCCCTTCTTCTTCTTTGTCTTATAACCTCCTTTTCTGTCTACTTTTCCTTCTTGCTCCTTTCTCTTACTCTTCTTTTCCCATTGTCTTCTTCTTCGTCCTGTTCCTGTCCATCCCGCCTCCTTCTCTCTTATTTCCAGTTCCCCTTTCTCCTTCCTCCCATTTCCTCCCCCCTTTCCTCTTCCTTCCTTCTCCTTCCTTCTTTCTTTCTCTTTCTTCTTTATCTCCTACTCCTCCTCCTTCTTCTCTCTACTTCCTCCTCCTCCTTCTCATCTGGTTGGCTCCTTCTCCTTCCTTCCCTTCTCCTTTCTTCTCCCCTATCTTTCATTCCTTTCCCCTCCTC
This sequence comes from Conus betulinus, assembly GCA_016801955.1. NCBI lineage: Eukaryota > Metazoa > Mollusca > Gastropoda > Neogastropoda > Conidae > Conus > Conus betulinus. Next base: position 137,316 of record JADBJO010000731.1, read on the forward strand.
CCCTCTCCTCCTTCCTCTCTCCTCCGTCCTCCTTCCTTCCCTGTTCTTCTTCGCTTTCTTGCTTCTCTCACTTCTTCTTTCTCATGTTTTCTTCCATCTCCTTCTTCTCTTCTCCTCTCTTTATCTTTCCTACTACTCTTCCCTCCTTTCCTTCTCCTCCCGTCTCCCTCCTCTCCCCCTCCTTC
>JADBJO010000731.1:170000-172500 GCA_016801955.1 Conus betulinus
GTGTACTCTTGGCAGGCTCCCAGATGAACAAGAACTCCGCTGCCAGGTTTATCTGCACAGTGAAGAAGCGAGAGCATGACCGTGTCTCCCCTCCGTCTGTCTGTACGTTATCAGCCAGTCCGTTCCAAAACTGACCACAAGCTCTGTGCTCTTCGTCGTGCTATTCTTCCCCAGCGTACATGTCTGATCTGCTTCACATCCTCACGTCCAGTGCGCAACATCGTTCATCTGCAACCGTCTGGACGTCTATAGCTGAGCCACACATGACAAACTCTTGGACAGGGGTATTTTCGTTAGCTGTACCACATAATAATAACAATAACTGGTTGATTAAGTATCATTTCTGTTTTTCTTGACATCTTCTGTTCTCCCTTTTCCATGCCTCGACATTGTACAGGCAAAGAGCTTGCACTGCACATGAGGTGCCGGACTATGCCAGTCTCCATCAGGATCATCATAATCCATGAACCTAACATTGATGTCTCCATTATTATCATCATAATTCAGGAAACCTAACATTGATGTCTCCATCAGGATCATCATAATCATGAACCTAACATTGATGTCTCCATCATGATCATCATAATCCATGAACCTAACATTGATGTCTCCATCATGATCATCATAATCCATGAACCTAACATTGATGTCTCCATCAGAATCATCATAATCATGAACCTAACATTGATGTCTCCATCATGATCATCATAATTCAGGAACCTAACATTGATGTCTCCATCATGATCATCATAATCCATGAACCTAACATTGATGTCTCCATCATGATCATCATAATCCATGAACCTAACATTGATGTCTCCATCATGATCATCATAATTCATGAACCTAACATTGATGTCTCCATCAGAATCATCATAATCCATGAACCTAACATTGATGTCTCCATCATGATCATCATAATTCAGGAACCTAACATTGATGTCTCCATCAGGATCATCATAATTCAGGAACCTAACATTGATGTCTCCATCATGATCATCATTAATCCATGAACCTAACATTGATGTCTCCATTATTATCATCATAATTCAGGAACCTAACATTGATGTCTCCATCATGATCATCATAATTCAGGAACCTAACATTGATGTCTCCATCATCATGATCATCATAATTCAGGAACCTAACATTGATGTCTCCATCATGATCATCATAATCCATGAACCTAACATTGATGTCTCCATTATTATCATCATAGCTTCAGGAACTTTAACATTGATGTCTCCATCATGATCATCATAATTCATGAACCTAACATTGATGTCTCCATCAGGATCATCATAATCCCTGAACCTAACATTGATGTCTCCATCATGATCATCATAATTCAGGAACATAACATTGATGTCTCCATCATGATCATCATAATCAGGAACCTGACATTGATGTCTCCATCAGGATCATCATAATCCATGAACCTAACATTGATGTCTCCATCAGGATCATCATAAATTCACACAGGAACCTAACATTGATGTCGGCTAAAGGTGTGTTGTGAATGACGGGGATCCCCAGAGAGTGGGTGTTGGGGACCTAGCCACCGACACACCAGAACGACATTACGTTGTGATGGTCAGTGAAAGTGGCTGTTTGTGACGTTGGGACATCAGCAGAATCCTAATAGTCTACTCCAGTAGTAAATTGGGAGCTTTATCACTGAGCCAGCTGCATATCTTTCAAAACAGTATGTATACATCAGTGCTTAGTAGACGATTGCTCTTTATCTTTGTGGTTATTCCATCCCCTCCTGAAGACCCCTCCCCTTCAGCACGTCCGACCCCTCCCTCCTCCCTCTCCTTCCTCTCTGAAGAATCTGTCCCACTTCCTTCCTCCCTCCCCCCACTGAAGACCTCCTGACCCGCAGCTCTCGCCCTCACAGATCGCTTCAAAATGAGGTGGTTGCTGAAGAATCTGTCGCCATTCCGTGTGGACCTTCTGTGGATTGCAGAAGAATCTGTCGCCATTCCGTGTGGACCTTCTGTGGATTGCAGAAGAATCTGTCGCCATTCCGTGTGGACCTTCTGTGGATTGCAGAAGAATCTGTCGCCTTTCCGTGTGGACCTTCTGTGGTTGCAGAAGAATCTGTCTCCATTCTGTGTGGACCTTGTGTGGGTTGCTGAAGAATCTGTCGCCATTCCGTGTGGACCTTCTGCAGGCGTTCTGAAAAACAGGCCACAGGTTGGTGGGCGTGGTCTCTGATGGCATCCTCCCTCAGTCCTCCTGTCTGTCTGCCTCATCGTCCGCTGGGGTGCCCACCTACCTGTCCACGCCCAGCATGCAGGCTTTCCAAGTGGTCGTTCTGGTGGTGTAGAAGATAGTGTCCAGTACTACCCTCTCTCATTCGCCGCCTCCCTTTAGTCCTGTTTCTAGCCTGTCTCTCCCGTTTTTCCTCGGGGGCCGGTTATTCTTGTCTACCATAAGGTAGAGTGTATGATACACCAGTGTAACGTTTCATAAATATGCCACGGCTGAGTATTCC
>JADBJO010000731.1:180000-185000 GCA_016801955.1 Conus betulinus
ATACTGCCGAAAGGTAAGACGAAGGACTAGAGGAGGGATTAAACAACGATCATCCGTCACAGCACGTTACAGGCGTCACGTCACGTCCTCCTCGGAAGACTTTACAGTATCTACAACATGCCAAAGACCTAACCCCTAACTGACCCTTTCCATGCTGTACAGTATCTACAACATACCAAAGACCTAACCCCTAACTAACCCTTTCCATGCTGTACAGTATCTATAACATACCAAAGACCTAACCCCTAGCTAACCCTTTCCATGCTGGCCGCTCTGAAATGACAGTTCGTCCCCTGCATTGGTTGAGGTGTGTGCGTGTGTGTGTGTGTGTGTGGGGGGGGGGGGGGGGGGGGTGCGCGCGCGCGCGCGCGCGTGTGTGTGTGTGTGTTTGTGTGTGTGTATCTGTCTGTCTGTCTGTCTGTGTCTGTGTTTGTGTTTAATGTCACTCTCTTTCAATGTGTTGTTAGGTTGATACTGATGATAACAACAACAATGATAATAGTGGTGATGATGATAATAAATAATGATGATGATAATGATGATGATAATAATATTTGTAATGGTAAAAAAAAAAAATAATGGCGATAATAATGATAATCATATAATAATAATGATGATGATCATAATCATGATGATCATGAAGAAGAAGAAGGGGAATGACAGGGCATCTTAATAGCGCCATCCAGAGTCTCTATGCGCTTTACAAGTAGGGGGACCTATAAGAAACACAACATCTCTCTCTCTCTCTCTCTCTCTCTCTCTCTCTCTCTCTCTCTCTCTCTCTCTCTCTCTCTATCTCTCTCATGCACGCATACACACACACGCGCGCGCGCGCGCACACACACACACACACACACACACACACACACACACACACACACACACACACACACACACATACACACGCACACACTCGCACACACGCACGCACGCTCGAACACACACACACACGCACACGCACAGGCACACGCGCACGCACGGCCACACCCACACATATCATTTTTGAAGCAGTTGTCACGAGGTTTTTATTCTATTATGTGCGTTTAAGAAAGGAGAATGATAAAGGTGCGACAAACCCTTGTCCGCGTGACCTTAGGGCTCCCCCAGAGGACAGAGGAAGGTTGGCGTTAAACTCAGGTGTTCAATCGTGCTTGATATTAGCTTGATCGCGGTGACAGCCCTGATATGGCCCTTTGCGGTCGGCTGGGCTATAGCAACCTTACCTTACCTTACCTTACCTTACCTTACCTTAAAGGACGAAGAAGAGGACGAGAGAGATGGGAAAGGGGGAAGGGGGGGGGGGGGACAGGAAACGCTCAGTCGCATTATTTATTAAAGTTAGAGCGTCAACGCGATTGACACCGGCGTCCTGTATCAAACTGCTGCATTTGTATCACAGCGACGGTAGAACGGGTTAACACAGCCAAGGTGTGGGTGACAGGCCCCTGGAACATAGCCCTGACCTTGCCGAGGGACGGGGTGCAGGATATCGGTTGCTTGGAAGCACAGAGAGCGGGTAGGAGAGGTGGCGGGGGAGGGGAGGAGGGGGAGGGAGTGTGGGCGGGTGGATCGCCAGGCAGCCCTGGAGGGCCGGGTGTCGTGTGGGGGGGAGGGACACAGGCAGCCAGGTGTCTAGTTCCTGAGGCATGATATTGGCTGTCATTCAATATCGCGTCCTCAACCTGGCTTAAATGCGCGAGGCACGTACATAGTACGCAGACCTACACGCGCATGTGCGCCCGTGCGCGCGCGGACGCCCACATACACACACATACACACACACACACACACGTGCGCACACACACACACACACACACACACACACACACACATACACGCACACACATACGCACGCACACACACACACATACACACGTACACGCATACACGCACACACACGCACGTACACACACCTGTGCGCGCGCGCGCGCGCACACACACACACACACACACACACACACACACACACACACACACACACACACACACACACACATACACGCTCTCTCATACTCTCTCTCTCTCTCTCTCTCTCTCTCTCTCTCTCTCTCTCTCTCTCTCTCTCCATGTATCCTTGTATGTCTGTCTGTCTATCCGTCTGTCCTCCTGTCTGTCGCTGCCCGCTCGCCCGTCTCTGCCCGTCTCTCTGTCTCTCTCTCTCTCTCTCTCTCTCTCTCTCTCTCTCTCTCTCTCTCTCTCTCTCTCTCTCTCTCCCCCCCTCCCCCACCCCCCGAAAAACAGAGAGATGCTAGGGAAGTGAAGGCAAGGCGGTGGGGGTGGATCGAGGAATATGGAGAATGGGGTAGGGGGAATAATCATGTCTTTCGACAACTCTCCCCCCCCCCCCTTCCTCCCCCTTCCCAACGCACACCTTCCCACTCAAACGATAACTGACACATTTTCCCACTCAAATAAGTGGTCGGTAGACAAATGGTCAGATCGTTCCACTGTGGAGCTGACGGATGTGAGTTGGAACAATTCGAAGGGTTGTGTGTCACGGCTTAGAAATCCCTTCTGCCCACACAGCATTAGATGGGCTCCTGATTCAGGTCAGGGAAGGAGGTTATGGCGGCGGAAGGGGAGACATGGGCTCCGTCCTTCATAGTGCCATGCCTGGGTATGGTGAGTCTCTTTGAAGAAGAATTCACTGCCTCTGCAACCATGAGGACATTCGACTCTATTAACTACAGAGAAAAAGACAGTGTCTTCTCAAAGCGGTCCCATCTTTTCCTTCAGACACTTAAAACTCACCATAGTAGTTGTGTTGTGAGATGACTGAGAAGAAGAGTGGTGGTGGAGGCGGGGGGGGGTGGGGGAGGGGGGATGGGGTGGGAGTGGTGCAAGGGGAGGGGGAAGGGGCGAGGAAGAGAAGACAGGGGGTTGCGAGGAAAGGGGGAAGGGGAAAGGGGGGGGGGAGAATGGGGGAGAAGGGCAAATAATCTGGTCTTTATCTCCCCCTTCCCCCTCTCTAATCCCTCCTTCCCCTCCCCCCCCCCCCTCCCCCTACTCCCCACCCCCCACCCCCCCCACACTCCCTCAAGTAGTGTTGTTTTCAGGCCGGTGTGTTCGCCGGAGCGTGAGCGCCAACAGAGTCGTCTTTCAGGCAGCCAAGTGCGTGAGGTAGAGGGGGGGGGGGGGGGGGGTGTCCGGGGGGGTGTAGGGTGGCCGGCTTTGTCAGATAATGGCCAAACAGCGGGCCCACAAGCTTCCAGTCCGCCGTGCCCAAGCCCCTGACACGACCTTCATTAGGCTCCGCTCACACGTGGCCACGCTGTTGCGTGACGGAAAATGTGTTATAGGCTGCAGGTAGTCTTGGCCTTTAAGTCCTGCCCTGCCGTCTCTCCGTGTGTGTGTGTGTGTGTGTGTGTGTGTGTGTGTGTGTGTGTGTGTGTGTGTGTGTGTGTGTGTGTGTGATGTGCACGTGTGCGTATGCGTATGCGTACGGGCTATGTCTCTGTACAAGTAACAGAATAGAATCCTATTTCATTCCGTGCTAATAAAGCAGGAGAATCGCGAACATCAAACAGATGTTTCAATGTTTTGTTGGGTGGAATAATCATGAACATGTTTGGCAACACTATTCTGAGCATGATCTCATAGATGGCATCTGTCAGCTTCAGTGGAGCGCGACCGTAACAGACCTGTGTTTTCAGCTAGATATCTGTATATCTTAGGCCAGAGGATGGCGGGATGGTAAAAAGAACGGGTCAATGCCTGGGCGATAGGGAGTGGAGATAGAGGGTCGGACACGTGGGAGGTATAGAATGCTGTACTATGTGGAAAACGGGTCTGTTATGTGGGAGGTACAGGGTTGCTGCATGTACAGATGATGGGGTAAATATTGTGAAGGTGAAGGATATTGGATGTGTAGATAGTGGGTGAAACGTAGAGGGGGGGGGGGGGGGGGGGGGGTTAGAGGATGGCTCATTTTGTAGAAAATAGACTAGTTGCTTCGGTATAGGCTGGCTGCTGTATATGCAGATAATGGAAGAAATCGTTGGGAAGCAGAGGAAGGCAAGATGTGGAGACAAGGGGCCAAGCACCTGAGAGGTATAGGATGGCAGGATGCTTCAATAATGAACCAAACACATGGGGATGGCAGGATGTGCACATGCTAGACCAAACGCCTGGCAGGTATAGGATAGCAGGTGTAGATAATGGACGCACCTCGTAGGAATAGTAAGATGGCATGATGTGTGAATAATGGACCAAAACACAAAGGAACTATAAGATGACATGATGTGTGGATAATGGCCCCAACACATAGGAACTATAAGATGGCATGATGTGTGGATAATGGACCAAACACAAAGGAACTATAAGATGGCATGATGTGAGGATAATGGACCCAGCACATAGGAACAATAAGATGGCATGATGTGTGGATAATGGACCCAACACAGGAACAATAAGATGGCATGATGTGAGGATAATGGACCAACACACAGGAACAATAAGATGGCATGATGTGTGGATAATGGACCCAACACAGGAACAATAAGATGGCATGATGTGTGGATAATGGACCCAACACAGGAACAGAACAGTAAGATGGCATGATGCATATGGATAATGGACCTATAGGAACTATAAGATGACATGATGTGTGGATAATGGACCCAACACATAGGAACAATAAGATGGCATGATGTGTGGATAATGGACCAAAACACAAAGGAACTATAAGACGGCATGATGTGTGGATAATGGACCTATAGGAACAACAAGATGGGCATGATGTGTGGATAATGGACCTATAGGAAACAATAAGATGGCATGATGTGTGGATAATGGACCAAAACACAAAGGAACTATAAGACGGCATGATGTGTGGATAATGGACCTATAGGAACTATAAGATGGCATGATGTGTGGATAATGGACCCAACACATAGGAACAATAAGATGGCATGATGTGTGGATAATGGATCAAAACACAAAGGAACTATAAGACGGCATGATGTGTGGATAATGGACCTATAGGAACAATAAGATGGCAT
>JADBJO010000731.1:202500-210000 GCA_016801955.1 Conus betulinus
GATTGTTTGGGGGGCGTAGCGTGCTGTTTAAATTAAAAAAACACACACCCACACACACAAAAAACGCATTAACCAATGGTCAGCTCTCATAGAATTACCACCCCACCCCTTCACCCCTACCCCCGTCCCTCCCCACTAACCACGTCACCTAGTTTAAGCATATCTAGCGATGACGTCACTCACGATGTATATACATCAGCCTCGCCAGACTTGACTCCATGGTTTATGCCTCATAACTCCCCGCGACGCTGCCTTAGTGTTCACACCCATTCCATCTAGTTCTCTCTCTTTGCCAGAACCATCAAGCACATGTCATGACGTACATGAGGAAATAGAGGAGGAATCGGCTTTCAGGCAGAAAAAAGAGGAACACTGATGAACGAGACAGGCGAGTGTGTGAGTAGGGAAAAAAACGCTATGTTCACTGATGTGGTGCATTTGGGTGTACTATGCACTGGTTTCTGATCATATATTCGTGTCTAGTTGTAATTTACCCTGTGTAATTTTTTCCGGTACTATACTAGTCACATAAAGTTAAGCACAGGCCTTTGCACACAGGGGGTTGATTCATCCCTTCAAAAAACATTGTGTTTTTTATTATGCGGCAACCAATGATGGAATCTCACACAGCAGTGTGTAATCCAGCCTGTGTCAACTGGTAGTGCGCACGGGGGTCTTGGTGACCTCGTTACGCGGGATAAAAAGTGCAAAGTTGCGTTAACTGTGCCTGTTTTGCATCAAGCTTGCTGGCGACACAAGATGTGTAAAATGAAAAATCTCTTTTTCCCGTGCAAGAGCAGTCTCTCAAGTGAGTTTTATGCCCCTTCTTTTGGCTGTTTAAGCGCGGGGTTGGTTACTGTCAGCCCTTTTCTCACCATGCCACCACGAAGAAAACTTAGCACCTTTGACAAAACCAGGGCGATTGCGTGGATACAAGATGGTATTGCAAAGGCTGAAGTGGCGCGACGACTTGGTGTGCATCATTCAGTTATTGTTAGACTGAATCAGCGTTTTAGGGCGACCAACAGCGTTGAAGAGAGGCCACGGTCAGGTCGGCCTAGGCAGACTACTCCCAGAGAAGATCGTTTAATCGAGAGGCAGGCCCTATTGCAGCGGGATACCACTTCCACCAGCATCCAAAGGCAGCTTCGTATGGCAAATAACACCATCCTCAGCCGTCAAGCCATACGAAACCGTCTTCACCACTTCGGCCTCAGATCACGTCGCCCAGCTGTTCGACCACGACTGCTAGCAGCCCATAGGCTGGCTCGCCGAGCTTTCTGCCATCGTCATGTGAGATGGAACCAACAACAGTGGTCCCAGGTCCTCTTTTCAGATGAGTCGCGGTTTAGTCTTGAACACAATGACGGCCGAACTAGAGGTTGGAGGCGTGTTGGTGAACGTTACATTGATGCAGCTGTTCGCCAGACAGGGCCTTTGGGGGAGGATCTGTTATGGTATGGGGTGCCTTCAGCCTCCACCACAAGACACCACTCTACCATATTGATGGAAACCTCACAGGCATCCGCTATCGGGATGAAATCCTGGCGCCTTTCGTTGTTCCGACCATGCAACGGATAGGACCCATGGCAGTCTTCCAAGACGACAATGCTCGGCCACATAGGGCCCGGGTGGCCGAAAACTTCATTGTGCAGGCCGGCATCAACAGGATGATCTTCCCGGCGTATAGTCCCGACCTCAATCCCATCGAGCATATGTGGGATGAGTTTGGGAGACGTGTGAAGGAGAACCATCCACCTCCCAGAGACCGCCAGGATCTCTTCCAAATGCTGCAACTGGAATGGCAGAGAGAATCCCTCAGATGGTCATCAGAACACTGGTCAACTCGATGAGGAGTCGCTGCGTGGAATGTCTCGCCAATGGCGGTGGCCACACCCACTATTGAAATGATTTTGTGAACTGCACATTTTGCGAACTTTGATTTCGACCCATCCTCTGTTTAATTGTCTGTAAATCAACAACCGTTCATTCGATCCCAATGAAATTCAATGTACGTTGGAACAAGATAATGAATTAAATCTGTTCCCAATTTCAAAATCGTGGCTTTTATATTTTGGAAATTATGCGGGTACATGTAAACTGTGCTTAACTTTATGTGACTAGTATATATGTGACAAGAAAAGGGAAAAAAGTATGACGAAAGCCTGTTTTGAAGGATAAAGCAGTGAACAAAGATGTGGCTAAAGTTAAAGTGAACACCATTTGAAGCCGAATATTCTATTGGCCGAAGGCCCTCAAGAACAATCTGTTCTCTGACCGAGTCTGCGCAGACCGACAGTTCCAGAGATTTCTTTCTACTTTCCTGGGAAGGAATCGTATTTTGTCCCACGACGTCGATCCATGTCTGCGTGGAGTTCGAAGTCAGGCCAGTTGCAGCTGGTTGTTGTTCTCAGATCCAGATCTGTCCGCGTTGCAGACGAGTCTATCCAGCATAGCAAGGATCGCTGGTCTCTGGTTGGTTTCTGCAGGGAAATCTCTTATCTGCTGAATGGTCGGGTGCCTGAAACCTTGCCCTGAACCTGTCCTCGTGCTGAGACGGCCGTCGTGTCCCACGGGTCATTGACTGGCAGTCGTTTAGGAAGGGGCGGGCCACTGAAAGTCCACATCCCATGCATCTCTGTCCGGCCAGGGAAGAAGCTGCCCACCTCCAAGGGTGGACGAGAGGGAGGAGGCGCAGCAGTAAGAAAGAGGTCAAGGGAGGAGTCTTGCAGAGCTGCTTGAGGTCAGTCCCATACCAACACTTGAGTCGTGAGTCAAGAAGCCCTTCACTAGTGGCCTGGAAGGTAGTGACCTGGAAGGTAGTCTGCTTCGCCCTGTCGTCTATCTGCTGCCTCAGCGACCTTCTGGTGGGAGCTTCACCTCGACTTTGGCACACTATGAGCTGTTTGCTCCTCGTAGAAGGAGCCATGGACGTGACACAAGTGTGAATATTAATGCTGTTTTATATGAGAACAGTCCATTTGTGCCTGTCTGTACTCGAAAAGTTAGCGCACGTTCTTGGCGTGTGAATTCCTGGTGTGTTACCTATAGCGTCGATCTAGATCAGACCCTGGCGTGGTCCAGCAAGTTCATTTACATGTGATGCCATTCTGTCTTGATTTGTTTACAATATGATGCAACTTTATCAATCTTGACCCGTTGAGGGGCATCGTTGGTGCGGATTTACTGTATCCTTTGCTGGGAGGCACTCCGCTAATGTTGCATATTGGCCATGACTAGGTCTACATTATGGAGGCTGCATATTTGTGACTATAAATAGACAGATAGCTTTCTGTAATGTGTTGTCATAACACTAAACTTGGCTTGGAATATGGGAGAAATGTCTGAGGTTGACATGTGAGGGTTTTTTTTTGTTTGTTTGTTTGTTTTTTTGTAAATTCGGATTTTTTTTTTACGTGCGTGTATAAAGATGCTTAGGTTACGTTCTCCCTTTCTGTCTGTCTGTCTGTCTGTCTGTCTGTCTGTCTGTCTCTCTCTCTCTCTCTCTCTCTCTCTCTCTTATATGTGCGTAGGGTAGGGGGGGGGGGTACGGGAGAGTAGAGGGGTTGGGGGGTGTGCTTTAACTTGGCATCTAGTTCAAACTTTACGTTTCCGTTCGTCAGCATGTTAATAAACCAGTTCCCTTACTTATTTCTTATTTTAACATTTAACACAAAACGTTTTTAGTTTAGTTTTGTTTTCTATCTGTGTACTCATTTTCTATTGTACTTATTTGTTGGGTTTCAAATTGTTATACCCGCTTGTACAATAAACTGCTGATGTAAGTTGGTATCAGACACCTTTCAAGCGTGTCTGATGTTCGGATTTCATAGGACTGTTTGCCATGTAATACAGTGTCCCATGCAGAATGAGTGGTTCTGCCCAACACAATCGGGGTTTGCCAGTGTGATACAATTTCACGAAGGAGCTTTTTTAAAGGCTTGATCGATTTCATCTCCAGAGATTAGCAGAAATTCCACAGTCATCTTGCCACTTCATGGAGCTGAGCCATTGCTCGTCAGTTTCAAACGTCCAATCCTTTCCTTCACACGCCGATACTTCCTTCACATAGAGCGGAGTCTATGTGTTTTTGCTTTTTATTCTGTTTTATTTATTTATTTATTTATTTATTTTCATTCATTTATTTATTTATTGTTTCTGTTTTCCTTATTTTACGCTTTACTTTACATCATCTACCTCCAGCGATTTATGAATCTTTTTGTTTTCAAAAAGACATCCGATCATGCAATTCTTTGATCACATGATTTTTTTCTGATCGAAAAAACGGTGTACTATGATTAGCTTTTCGTTCTTCTAGCTTTCAGTTCCAGAATTTCAGAAATACTTTAGTGTTTTGTTCTCCTTTTTAAGTCCATTTTGATCTTGATCTCATTTGAGCTCCTTTGGTTTCACACACACCATTGTACTCCAGCGGATTCCATCCCACTGTGGGATTGCCGGGAACGAGAAAGATGACGCTCTGTCCAAGGCAGGCAGCAGTATGGAGCAGTTCAGCCGCCCGGTGGCCTACAGAGAGGCCCAAACTATCATCCACCACCAATATCAAAACCAATGGAAGAGAGCTGAGGCTGAGTGCAGACAGTGGTGTTGATCCAATCCATCAGCTCCATAGTTACCAGCAGACAATCCTCATCAGACTGAGAACCGGCCACTGGCGACTGCTAGGTCATCTCAGCCGAATCACGATTGCCCACACAGACGAATGTCCATGTGGCACTGGATCTCAGACCCCAGAACACACCCTCCAACACTGTCCATCCTATGATGATGTTTTACGGCGTCAAACCTGGCCAGAGGATGCAATGCTGCAGATGCAGCTTTGGGGCAGCCGTGAAGACCTGGAGCAGACTGTGGGATTCATCGTGGCGACGATCTGAAGCATATAGTGAAATCAGCTGCAGAAGGAGAAGGCTTCACTTTAGTTGTGTTATTTCTGATTCTTGCTTTAACCTTAAAAAATAATAGCTTGCAAGTCTGTACCGGAGAGATCATTGACTGTTTGCTTTCATCAATCGAAAATCTGTGCGTTAAATTTGTAGTCGTCGTTTCACCTCTTAAACCCTAAGGGTTTGAATATTTACTGCGAAAATTCCCGATATTTACTTTGCAACACTCCTATCGGTACACACTGGAATTGTTGACCTGTCTGCCATTATTATTCAGCTTTTTAAATTTTTTTAATTTTTTTTTTTAGAAACTCATTCATGTTTCGTAAAAAAAAAAAAGAAAGAAATTGCGTCAGTCTTTTTAGTAGCTGTTATTACGTTTCCACGTGTTGATTTATTTTTGTTAATTAAGCTCCGTACCGATTGTGTGACTTGGGGATGATATCATGTTCGAACAGACACATGATAATCCGCAATAAATCTGAAGGAAGACAATGAAATCAGTCGTTGAGTGACCAGTTGAATATTTCTGTCCAACGTGAACTGTTTCTGTGTGGAGAATGATACATCGTTCACACATTCATAGACCATAGAGAGTTATTCAGTCACGTCATTGCTTCTTTGATCTCAAGTTTGCGCTTCAAAATCTTCTACAACTGTGTCACTCGCAACACCTGCCTTTCTCGCCCTTTCTTTCCCAGTTTGAATGACAAATCGAACTGAACGTCAAGTCCATCGGATGGGGACTATAAGCGAGTCGGACCCCGTGCCTTCCTGGCCCCCCTGCACACGTTAAAGAACCCACGGCAGTTGAAAATCGAAAAGAGAAGGGGGCTTCCCCGCTGCCCTGGCAAAATTGATGTAGATTGAAGATAGCCGCCTGGTATTTCTTACCAAGCCACAAAAATTGTCACTTACTGTTATCGTGTGCCATCGTGTACCGGTGGAAATGGAGGACACGTATAAACATCATATGCATCATATGTGAGAAACTGGAGGAATAAACTTCGGCCGGCTCTACCTGGGTAGGCAGCCCGTTGAGTGAGTGAGTGAGGTAGTGTGTTTATTGTAAAGCGCTTAGAGCTTGGTCTGTGACCGAGGATAGGCGCTATATAAATACCCAATATATATATATATATATATATATATTATATATATATATATGTGTGTGTGTGTGTGTGTGTGTGTGTGTGTGTGTGTGTGTGTGTGTGTGTGTTTGCTTAATTACCACAATATTCCCCGTTTCTTTCCGAAACATTTCTGCCCGAACATCGTAAAACCACGCTGGAACCGTAATCCAGCAGATTCTTTAAGAATTCTATGAACATCTCCTACACACACGCACAATTGATACATCCTGGACTCGCACACACACACACACACACACACACACACACACACACACACACACACACACACGCCTCAAGAAAAAAAAATCCTCCAAAAGTGGGCGGCAAACAAACAAACATCTAGACAGAAGCATTTATCAAGCGCCGACGTGACACCATGGGCACGCTCGACTGATGAGTCAGCGCGGGAATCCGGTTGCCTCCCCCAGGCCGACTGACGTCAACGGCGGGGGCCCAGGTTTTGCTGGAACATGACAAACGTACAAGTTCTTTGGAGAGGCCTTTCTTGTTGACATCTTCATGCAGCAGTCGCTGGCCGGGCCACCTGATCAATCTTTGGAGATGAAAGCGTGCGAAGCCGACCAGCGGGCACGGAGGAGCCCAAACAAGCGGCTGTATTTTATGGTTGCTTCTTTCCTGAGAGATTTGTTCGTCACTGACGGATGGAGGTTTTCTCCTGCTTGAAAGTGGATCTCTCTCTCTCTCTGTCTGTCTGTCTGTCTGTCTCTGTCTGTCTGTCTGTCTCTCTCTCTGTCTGAGAGAGAGAGAGAGAGAGAGAGAGAGAGTGTGTGTGTGTGTGTGTGTGTGTGTGTGTGTGTGTGTGTGTGTGTGTGTGTACGTGCGTGTGCGTGTGTATTGTGTTAGCGCACGCATGCATTTTCGGCGTGTATGTGTGTGTCTGTCTGCATATGTTAGTCCGAAAGAGAAAGACAGAAACAGACAGACATACAGATAGACAGATAGACCGGCAAAGGGACTGACAGAGATGGACAGTGGTAGGCAGATAGATGGGATATACAGACAGACAGATACACTGATAGATAGGAAAAGATCATGCATACACGCACGCGCGCGCGCACACACACACACACACACACACACACACACACACACATGACATGACAGAGAGAGAGAGAGGTAGGGGGGAGGGAGACAGACAGACAGACAGACAGACAGACAGAGATGGATTGCGCATTTCTCTCAGGGCCCATTTGCAAAGTCTAGGAGGCAAGCAGGGAGGAAGATAAGGGTGTCTGGCTCTTTGACGACCAGGCCGTATTAGTGGATGCCCAATGTGTAGGAGTGGCTTGCAGTGTAGTCACATACATTCTTTTTTTCCTTTGAAAAGAAAAAACATCTGCGGTGATTATCTTTAAGAGGAATGTATGGTGCGTGCTCGTGTGGGTGGTGGGTGGGTGGAGAGAGGAGAGAGAGAGAGAGAGAGAGAGAGAGAGAGAGAGAGA
>JADBJO010000731.1:215000-217500 GCA_016801955.1 Conus betulinus
GGCGAAAATGATGGAGAACGCTGCTGATAGTTTGGAGTGCACTACAAGCACAAACAAACAAACTAACTAACTACAAACAGAACGGAACAAAACAAACAAACAAATAAAAGTAGTGGTGATGGGCAAGAGGAAGGAGGGCAGCCTCCGAGGTGAAGCGGTCAAAATCGGGGACATTGGGCTGGGGGGTTGGGGGGGTTCGACTCCCATCAGCGGCTTTCAGTTGTGGCAGTTCTCGTCCACGGAAGAGTTGAGTATGCTATGAGCTCAAATGAGAAGACTGGATCCACAGAGCTTCTCTCCATCCACTTAAGGAGTACGTCTCTGAGAGTGTCCTGATCAAATTTCCTGACCGGACTCCCGGCTGGGAGGTCGTGAGTTCGATTCCCATCAGAGTCATGTGGGATTTTTCTGCCCCGACCGGCTCCTACCCAGAGTAGAATTTGCTGCGGACTCAGTTGGGAAGACTGGGGCCACACAGTCGAGTTTCATCCACTTAATGGATGCGTTCCTGAGAGTGTTGCTCAAATTTCCTGACCAGCACTGCAGGTGCCTGTATCTCTCGGGCCTGGTTGACGCCGGGATAAAATATTATGAAAGGAAGCGTAGAGTACAGCCCTGTCATGTAGTCTCAGACCGAAATGGAAATCCGTAGCATCATCTTAATCATCCTCATTCTCATGGATCAGCATTTTAAAAAAAAAGTCTCAAATACTATGGCCCTTCATGCCCTGCTCTCATGGTGACCTCAATTGCGATGTCCTCTCCGCGTCTGTGGCCTTTGTTTGGTTCCGTCGGGGTCACCGGTATCGGCGAGTCCATGGGGGCTGTCGTTGGACGGACGTGGTGGCGCCCTCCGGAGGGAGAGCTCACTCACGCCGGCTCCGCGACTAAGCAATTATTGTCGTCAGTAGGGGGCTTAGTAGGTGGTTTCCTGCGTATGTTAGATCAGAACAGGCGCCACTGAACACCACCGAAGTGACTCGGCGGCAGTGCAGTGTCTCCTCTGGTGGGTTGCCTCTTGACGACTTGACATTGACTGCTCCCTGTGGATTGTTGGTGCGGGGAGGAGGCGGCAGGGGCCGACCGGGCTGTGGCTGTGGACGGGGTGTCGGAATGAGCGGCGTGGGTGCACTGCCTCTGAAGTGGCGCAGAGATTGGGACAGCAGCAAAAAAAAAAAAAAAAAAAAAAAAAATTCCTGACCGGCACTGCACGTAGAGTATTTCTCGGTCCTGGCCCACTCCGAGATGTTGAAAGGAAGCATGGAGTATAGCTCTCGTCATGTAGTCTCAGACCAGAATGGAAACCTGTAGCATCATCTTGATCATCTTGTTGGTCACAGGTCATCACTGAACAAAAGAAAAAGGTCAGATGTTGTGTCCCCTTTATGCCCTGCTCTCGTGGTGGCCTTCAATTTGGTTCTTCATTACTTTCCTGCCTGCAGTGAGTCCATGACAGTTCATGAGGACTTTCAGTGGATGCTTCTTCTTCTGCATACGCAGGCTGATACCCCTCGGACACTCCCTATATGGACAGACAAGTATAATCCCATCTACCCAACAAAGGGAGTGGAGTTTTTGCGTGTATGACCGTTTTTTTATCCCGTCATTAAGGCAGCCATACTACATCTTCGGGGAAGGTGCATGCTATGTGTAACGTGTCATCCATACCAACTGGCCTTCTCTTTCCGAAAGTTGGTGATGGGATTTTACGTGTGTGTGCAAGATGTTATGCGTGCGTTCACACACGGAACCTCGGTTTATAGTCTCATTCGAAGGACTGTTTGGGAAATGGAATCAGAACTAATGTTAACTCCGAGGGAAAAAAAAAAAAACCCCCTGTACCGAAACGGCCTGGCGGAGATTCGAACCCGCAAGCCCAAGATTACGAGTCCGGCGCTCTACCAACTGAGCTGTTCCGGCCCCCTACAGTCATGGTGAACTTATCCTGTTTCCTCCTTATGGGGCGCCGTTTCTTGGACTGTCACACAAAACCGACCTGAATGTGGGTGTGTAGGGAGTGAGCGGAATGAGTGATGTGAGAGTAGTGTGACAGAGAGATGAGACAGGGGCAAAAGAATGTTAAGGATTGCGATGATGAAGATGACGATAATAGTCTGAAGGAGGATGGTGACCATGGCGATGCCATGGGAGTGGTCGGGGATAGCCTGTATGTTTCTAGATGAGTGAAGAAAGCTGAACTTAGTGTGATGATGCCACCGGTTTAAAGGAATGTGTTTCCCATTTCCAGTCACGTACTGCTGTACAGTAAATGTCAACATTGAATATCAACACGATAATGCTTACAGTGAGTTCAAATGTTTCTAGGTAGATATGTGGCAACGGCAATGGCAGGAGACGACGGTTAAAGTTGCAATTCTCAATACAGGAGGCAAACATTTATACATACACACGCGTCTGCGTGATGCGGTTAACCTGGTACTTCCTTCAGATGTCGCAACAGAGTTGTGACAGGCTGAGTGCGTGTCCAGAAGGGTTGTGA
>JADBJO010000731.1:220000-222500 GCA_016801955.1 Conus betulinus
ACACACACCTCTCAGTCCCACCCTTTCCTACTCTGAGATATGTACAGCAAGCCAGCCACCAACCAGTTGCCGTCCTTCAAGCAGTATTTCTGGCGTAGAATGGCCGGGATTGAACCCAGGCCTATAGTGAGGATCAGGAGGGAGGGAAATAGACGTCGTCATTCTGACATGGAATCAAATCGCCCCATTTCCGAATGGTATGTTCGCAACAAGTCATTGGACATGCTGTCATAAAAACAAAGAGCAGTGGGCTGCGAGGTGGGGTGGGAGAAGGTGGTGGGATGAGATCGATGGTAAATCTGTAACTTTTCTTTCTTGTTGGATTCTGATTGGCCAATTTCATTGTACAGAGAGAAAAAAAAAAGGAGAAAAAACAACAAGAGGCTTTTCGATTTGTGCAGATTGTTGTCTCTGATGTGCACGTGTATGCA
Organism: Conus betulinus; assembly: GCA_016801955.1. Taxonomy (NCBI): domain Eukaryota; kingdom Metazoa; phylum Mollusca; class Gastropoda; order Neogastropoda; family Conidae; genus Conus; species Conus betulinus. The sequence goes on from JADBJO010000731.1 coordinate 220,432, forward strand.
GTGTCATACAGCTGGCAATGAACAGAAAGCCTATCTATAGCCTGACAGTAAGTATGGGAAGTGATTAGGTTCAAAAGATTACGATCAGTATCTTCAAAAGCACAACAGCAGTTTTCATTAAGAAAGCATCGACAGATTCTGTTTTCGTGTCATGAAACACGTTGTTTTCACTGGTTTAGAATCTGTAAAGACGCCAGATAATGAATCTAAGGCGAGAAACTACCTTATGACATCGTGAACCGTGAACCATGAAAAGAGTTAATTATGACGGGTGTCCAGCGCTCTGTGCCTTCGTCACGCACGCAGTCTTCCACAGGGCTGCAGTCCTGGCAGTGATGACAGGCTGTGTCACCAGCACAGGGCTCTGTCCTGGCCTTCATCACACAGCACTCGGTGCCTTCCACACGGGCTGCAGTCCTGGCAGTGATGACAGACAGGCTGTGTCCAGCACTCGGTGCCTTCATCACGCAGTCTTCCACAGGGCTGCAGTCCTGGCAGTGATGACAGGCAGGCTGTGTCCAGCACTCTGTGCCTTCATCACGCAGTCTTCCACAGGGCTGCAGTCCTGGCAGTGTCAGGCTGGTCCAGTGAGTCCTGGCAGTGATGACAGGCTGTGTCCAGCGCTCTGTGCCTTCATCACGCAGTCTTCCACAGGGCTGCAGTCTGGCAGTGATGACAGGCTGTGTCCAGCACTCTGTGCCTTCATCACGCAGTCTTCCACAGGGCTGCAGTCCTGGCAGTGATGACATGACAGGCTGTGTCCAGCACTCTGTGCCTTCATCACGCAGCATCCACAGGGCTGCAGTCCTGGCAGTGATGACAGGCTGTGTCCAGCACTCGGTGCCTTCATCACGCAGTCTTCCACAGGGCTGCAGCAGTCAGGGCTGCAGTGCTGGCAGACAGGCTGCTGTCCAGCACTCTGTGCCTTCATCACGCAGTCTTCCACAGGGCTGCAGTCCTGGCAGTGATGACAGGCTGTGTCCAGCACTCGGTGCCTTCATCACGCAGTCTTCCACAGGGCTGCAGTCCTGGCAGTGATGACAGGCTGTGTCCAGCACTCGGTGCCTTCATCACGCAGCCTTCCACAGGGCTGCAGTCTGTGATGACAGGCTGTGTCCAGCACTCTCTGTGCCTTGGCACAGGGCTGTCCTGGATGATGACAGGCTGTGTCCAGCACTCGGTGCCTTCATCACGCAGTCTTCCACAGGGCTGCAGTCCTGGCAGTGATGACAGGCTGTGTCCAGCACTCGGTGCCTTCATCACGCAGTCTTCCACAGGGCTGCAGTCCTGGCAGTGATGACAGACAGGCTGTGTCCAGCACTCTGTGCCTTCCTTCATCACGCAGTCTCCACAGGGCTGCAGTCCTGGCAGTGATGACAGGCTGTGTCCAGCACTCGGTGTGCCTTCATCACGCAGTCTTCCACAGGGCTGCAGTCCTGGCAGTGATGACAGGCTGTGTCCAGCACTCTGTGCCTTCATCACGCAGTCTTCCACAGGGCTGCAGTCCTGGCAGTGATGACAGGCTGTGTCCAGCACTCTGTGCCTTCATCACGCAGTCTTCCACAGGGCTGCAGTCCTGGCAGTGATGACAGTGACAGGCTGTGTCCAGCACTCGGTGCCTTCATCACGCAGTCTTCCACAGGGCTGCAGTCCTGGCAGTGATGACAGGCTGTGTCCAGCACTCGGTGCCTTCATCACGCAGTCTTCCACAGGGCTGCAGTCCTGGCAGTGATGACAGGCTGTGTCCAGCACTCTGTGCCTTCATCACGCAGTCTTCCACAGGGCTGCAGTCCTGGCAGTGATGACAGGCTGTGTCCAGCACTCGGTGCCTTCATCACGCAGTCTTCCACAGGGCTGCAGTCCTGGCAGTGATGACAGGCTGTGTCCAGCACTCGGTGCCTTCATCACGCAGTCTTCCACAGGGCTGCAGTCTGGCAGTGATGACAGGCTGTGTCCAGCACTCGGTGCCTTCATCACGCAGTCTTCCACAGGGCTGCAGTCCTGGCAGTGATGACAGGCTGTGTCCAGCACTCGGTGCCTTCATCACGCAGTCTTCCACAGGGCTGCAG
>JADBJO010000731.1:232500-237500 GCA_016801955.1 Conus betulinus
ACACACACACACACACACACACACACACACACACGCGCACACACACACACACACAAACACACACACACACACACAGCGACACAGACAGACACACACACACACACACACACACACACACACACACACACACACGCGCGCGCGCACTAGCACACAGGCAGACAGAGACAGAGATATATAGAGAGAGATTGGCAGAATGCGTGCTATGTCAGTTATAAAGCGGGGTGTGGTGGAGACGGGACACTTGATATCTGGGAGGGGTACAAGGGTAGGGAACGGGTGGAGCTGAGAGCCGGGATGAGTGATGGGGGGGGGGGGGGGGGGACGAGTGGGAGGGTGGGGTGAGGAGGAAGACGAGACCTCGGTCGGAAGGGGTAAGGGGAAGGCAAATGCGGGAGGGGGGGGGGGGGCGAATAGGGTGGAAAGTAGGGGATCGTCGGGTGGGGGTGGGGGGTGTGGGGTGGGGGAGGAGAGTGAGGAAAACGAGGAGGGAGGGGGGGGGGGGTGACCAAAGTCGTGGGCAAGAGCCAAAGTGGGCGTCCGCCGAGTGAGAGCTCTTCTCTTTGCTTTAGTAGCTAAAACGCCTGAGGGTTTGTATGGCGCGATGGGGTGGGGAGAGGGTGGGGGGAGGAGGTGAGGAGGAGGGGGGCAGATGTGGGGTGGGGGGGTGGAGGGGGTGTAAAGGCAAGAGGCTGCACGAGGTGCGCGGAGTGTGAGGGGGGATGGGAGATAGGAGGGTTGGTGAGGGTGGAGGGTTGGGATGCAGGTGTGTGTGTGTGTGTGTGTGTGTGTGTGTGTGTGTGTGTGTGTGTGTGTGAGAGAGTGAGAGTGTGTGTGTGTGTGTGTGAGAGAGAGAGAGAGAGAGAGAGAGAGAGTGTGTGTGTGTGTGTGTGTGTGTGTGTGTGTGTGAGAGAGAGAGAGAGAGAGAGAGAGAGAGTGTGTGTGTGTGTGTGTGTGTGTGTGTGTGTGTGTGTGTGTGTGTGTGTGTGTGTGTGTGTGTGTGTGTTAGAGACAAAGAGAGGAGAGGAAAGGGAGGCAGTGGGTGGGGGGGGGGGGGCCGGGGGATGGGGTGGGCTGGGGGGGGGGGGGGGGTATAAGGGTTTCAGGTACCTCCCGTGACAGGTAAGGCCAGTCGTTCGGAAAAATGGTAACAGAGAAGCAATTGTTGGCTCTCTGTCTGTTTGCCTGTCTGTCTGTCTATCTGTCTGTCCTGTCTCTGTTATATCTGTACATACTTGTCTTGCTCCATCTGTCTGTCTTTACATTTGTCTATGGCTCTCTCTTTGTCTCTGTTTCTGTCTGTCTGTCTGTCTGTCTGTCTGTCTGTCTGTCTGTCTCTCTCTCTGTCTCTCTCTCTCTCTCTCTCTCGTTTCCACATATACACACCCACACACACACACACACACACACACTCTCCTCTCTCACTCTCTCTCTCTCTCTTTCTCACTCACTCACACACACACACACACACACACACACACACACACACACACACACACACACACACACACACACACACTAATCGGTGATATGATTTGAACTGTCGTATCCGGAGTCCTCGAATGCTCCCGTTGGAAAACTAAAATCTAGTTAAAACAGATCACTTCACGGATGTCCGCGATAACTGTGCGCACCGCTGTGCCGAGAAATGGGTCTGCCATACAGCGCTGCAGAGAGACATGGCTTGCCGTGGGCCACAGTCAGAAACAGATCAACCTCACAGCTAGGACCTTCGTGAACACGGTGATGACTTGAGGAAATAAATCTGACAGGAACTCCTCTTCTTCTTCTTCTTCTTCTTCTCTCTTCTCATCATCATCATCATCATCGTCATCGTCATCAGTAGTAGTAGTGGGTAGTAGTAGTAGTAGCGGTAGTAGTATTGTTGTTCTTTTTACTATTGTTATCATTACTGTGGAGAGTACTTATCTAGCGCCTATTCGCTGTTAGAGGACCAAGCTCTAAGCGCTTTCCAGTTCATGCATTCGTTTACACAGCAAGCTCACAACCTGGGTAGAGCCGACTGAAGAGCTGCCTGCTGGCCCAATCGCCCCCCCCCCCCCCCCCCCCCCCCCCCCCCCCCCCCCCTACGCGTCAGTCAGTCGAATATCAGCCACCCAGTTTTCCACTCATTCTTTCAATGTTTCATTCAGTATTCATACTGTGTGTGTACACGTCATCCATACCAACGGCCAAATTGGCTGTCTCTTCCGAAAGTTTGCGATGGGACATAACGTGTGCGCGAGATGTTAGGCCTGTGCGTGCGTTCACACACGGTCGGAACCTTGGTGTATAGTCTCCCTCGAAGCTCTTTTGTGAGCGCGGTGCTCACAACATGGGAAAGGAGTCTAACAGACGGCGCCACACACGCACAGTGGAAACAGTGATAGGTGAATTCACATTAAGTCTGCACTGGTACTCTCAAGTCCACATGATGTACAAGCGCTCACGACGGGGAGTGAGTCCTACTACAGTCCTACAGACAGATAGGCCGTACACAGTGTCCCCATCCGCCAGATGGCGCTGCAGATGGACACAATGTACACAGCGCTCAGTCACGCGGTGAAATGAATTTTGATTGATGGCGCCACAGATGCATAAATGCTCACATTCAGAAATAAAGGTGCTTCCATTAAAGTCCGACAGAGGGCGCCACCAACAAGAGACAGCCATGGCATTGCCAGGTGGTCTTCCATATTGGGTAATTGTGTGGAACAGATGGCGTCGTACACACACATGATCTACACGGACACTGCGGCGTTTGAGTAATAAAATAGATTTTAAATGTAATTGATAGCGTACCGCCAAAAAATAAATAAATAAATAAATAAAAAAACGTAGACAAACGAATCACAAGACAAAACACGACACGTTTCGGTCCCTTAGGTCTTCTTCAGGCAAGATACAAAACACTCAGGACAACGAAAATGAACCAGCAATCGCGTATCTTCATCCACTTCCGCGCAAGATGGGCACTGAGTCTAAATAAAATAGTTTGGTGACGACTCTCTGTCCATCTTATTCGTTATTTTTATCTGTCGTCCACGTTTTTGTCGTTGTCTTGTTCTTTCATTCTTTCTTTCTTTTTCTCACTTACTTTCAGTCATTTTCAATTAGTACTTTTATCGTGTCTTTCTTTTGTTCGTTCCTTCATTTCTTTGTTTGTTTTTGTTTTTTTTTTTTTCTTGCTATTTTTGACAGCGTTTTTTTCTTTGCCTCGATTCTTCCAAAGAATTTTTTTCATTCATTCATTTATTCGTGCATTCCATTCAGCCCGACATTCATTTATTCATTCATACATATTGATATTAGAATTCAAACAAAGCGTTGTTAATCATACTGGACATCTTTCACCAACACACATCACTCACATGAATTCATATCCTACTTCCCCCCTCCCCGCCGCCCCGTCTTCAAAGTCCCCCCCCCCCCCCCTGTCTGTCTGTGTCTGTCTGTCTGTCTGTCTGTCTCTCTCTCTCTCTCTCTCTCTCTCTCTCTCTCTCTTCTCTCTCTCTATGTGTCTCTCTGTCTGTCTGTCTCTCTCCCACATACACGAATATATACATAGTACACACGCGCACATACTTACAAATGTTTTAAACATGTGCGTGCGCAAGTGTGTTAGCGCCGGGAGAGAGAGAGAGAGAGAGAGAGAGAGAGAGAGAGAGAGAGAGAGACAGACAGACAGAGACAGACAGACAGAGAGACAGAGAGAGACAGACAAACAGACAGACAGACAGTCAGACAAAAAGAAACAGAGACAGAGAAAGACAGACAGATAAACAGACAGATAGACATACAGAAAATACGCCATTGTGACTCACTTGGCTGGTTACCAACTACTGTTGCCACATGATAACGACACAGCCTTCATCTGATGTGATGTTTGATTGCAGGAGACTGGTTGTAATTTGGGTGCTGAATTTAAAGTTCATTTCGACCACAACGTTTTTTTTTTCCCCCCTAAGTGTCAAATTGTGTGTGGCGTCCATGCCTGCTCTCATGGTGACCCCTCTTTCATCGTTTCTCTCCGCGTCACTCACCCTTGCCGAGTTTGTGTCCAGGCCGTCCGTATCGGCAAGTTCACGGGGACTGGGGCTGAACGATTGTGATGGCGCCCTCAGAAATTGGAACCTTACTACGAGGGCTCAGCGACTGAGCAAGTGTTGTTAAGAGTGGGGGGGGGGGGGGGGGGGAGCTTAGCAGGTGATGTCCCTCGGATGCTGGATCAGAACGGGCACCACTGACCACCACCCGAATGACGCGGCAGCAGTGCAGTGTCTCCTCTGGTGGGTTGCCTCATGACAGCCTTTACATTGACGGCAGCTCCCTGTTGTGTGCTGAGTATCTTGGGCTGCGCAGGGACAAAGCTGGGTGCGGTTGTGTGTGTGTGGGAGTTGGAACAAGTGACTTTGGAACGATGTTACGAAACAAAATGGGAGATGTGGCAGATAAAAAAGAGTAACCGTAGCGCCAGAGTTTTGTCACTTATGTATTGTCTGTGCATCTAAGCTGAAACGCCCCCCTCCCCCCCCCCCCCCCCCCCATCCTTCCCATCCTCCCTCCTCGCACCACCACCTTCCTCTCCCCATTGCTTACGCGGGGTAGGGATGGGGGTGGGGGGGGGGGGGGGGGCAGGGTGAATGAACAAGCGGTGTGAAAGTGTTGTGAACCCTGCTCATCACTGCCAAATCCATCATCTTGTTCAACACTCCACTGGTCTCAGAAATAGACAACTCGTAACTAATTCACTGACGTGAGTTTGACAACTATTGCGGCATGTTGATGGAAATTGAAACTAGATACGGGGCTTTGGGGGGGGGGGGAAATACGGGGCTGCTGGGGGGAGAAAAAACAACAACAATACACCGGCAGATGTGCGTGACACGTTGGAAGCAGTAGGTGGTTCCTCTATTGACTATGTGACAAAACAGGGAGGGACCCAGAAACTGCGGCAGCATCAGCAATCAGTGTTGACAGAATTGACAGAGTGATGGGTGTGT
>JADBJO010000731.1:240000-242500 GCA_016801955.1 Conus betulinus
CTCACACACACACACACACACACACACACACACACACACACACACACACACACACACACACACACACATGCGCGCGCGCGTTCGCACGTACCATCTACTACACCATGTGGACTGAACCGACTTCAAATAAATTGTGAAATTTACGTCCCTTGGCAAGAGGCTTTTAACGAGAAGTTATTTAGAATTCGTGCATAAAAGGCTTATTAAAATGCCACCTGTTATTAAGATGCCATCGTTATATTAAAATGTCATCCTTATATTAAAATGCCATCCTCTTTAGCAATGTTTAGATGGGGAGATTGTTTTGGTATAAGCTGGCAATAAAACGACTGCGCGCATTAGCTGCAACAAAGTACGTATGATCTTTGGTACCCAGTTTAGGTCAAACTGGAACTGTCTGCGCGTGCACACTACTCAATTTCGAGCAATTAGCCTTGACAAATCTTAAATAAATGGTAGCGAGGCGCCAAGAGAAACGTAGACAAACGATTCACAAGACAAAATACGACGCGTTTCGACCTCTTAGGTCTTCTTCAGGCAAGACACAAACAGATAGGACAATGAAAACGAACGAGTTTGTCACTTAGCTTTGGTCTCTTCAGCGCAAGGCAGGCGTTTAATTAGCCTTGATTAATTAAAACCAATATTTGAGACTGTCGCAGATATCACTGGTGTTTCAGAGCGGGTCGTTCCTGTGCTGAACCGTTTTTAGTTCATGCGTAGCCAGTCAGCTGAATCCCCCCCCCCCATCCCCCCCCCCCCCCCCCCCCCCCCCCCCGCAGGACTGTATAGGCCACTTATCCTCATGGTACCACTGTGCGCGTATAGGCCACATGACAAAGTGTAGTCTTTGGCAGTGTTGTGGATTGACAAACAGACAGAGACAGAAGAGGGTGGGGTGAAGAATGGATACAATGAGTTGGGGAGGGGGGGGGGGGGGTGAGCATGGATTGGGTAAGGCTGGGTTGAAAATGAGCACTTTCTAAATAAGAGCAATCAACCTTGATCAGTGTGACTGGATTACAGCGGATGACATATTGGCCTTTAAGTCGAAGAAAAGACTGAATGCTTCTCATACCTTGTTAGTTTCAGTTCCGGCAGATTCTTTGAACAGGTCACATTGTGCCATGTCTCATTTGCCGCCAGGGTTTCAAACGTTCTGTAATCAGCGGGATGAGTGTGTTAAATATTCACACACACACACACACACACACACACACACAGAGGCGCATGCGCGCGCGCGCGCGCGCACACACACACACACACACACACACACACACACACACACACACACACACACACACACACACACACACGCACACACACACACACACACACACGTAAAGGAGATAGCTGTTCAAATGGTATTCATGTGATCAGCGCATTTCACTTTTACAAAACAGTGACACACGGAAGGGAAAGGGGTTGGGGTGGTTTGGGGGACAAGGGGAGGAAGACTGAAGGGTGCAGTTAAGGGACATTGTCCAGATCAGTAGTCGGGATTACGTCTACTCTTGTGATGAAAAGTGGGCTCACTTCCTTCAGCTTAGTGGTTTTAGACGAGGGAGAGTAGGGATGGGGAGAGGGGTGGTGGTGGAAGCAGGCTAAATTGCTCATACTGGTTAGAGTCAGTACAATCCATCTGCCATGCCTGTCTGTCTGGCTGTCTGTCAGTCCATCCGTCCGTCCGTCTGTCTGTCTGTCCGTCTGTCTGTCCGTCTGTCTGTCCGAACGCCCGTCTCTCTCTCTCTCTCTCTCTCTCTCTCTCTCTCTCTCTCTCTCTCTCTCTCTCTCTCTCTCGGTTAAACAACCCAAATTTATCTCCCACATTGCCAATCTCAATGTTCACCCACAATCCACCTCCAACCCCGCCCCTTCGGCCCCCTCCCTCTTCCATCCTATTTCCTCCAACCCCCCCCCCCCCCTGCCCACCCCCCCCCCCCATCCGTACCCCACCGCTCCCTTTCTTGCCGTCCACACTGCCTTTCCCAGCCTCTTGGTGTGTGTGACTGACTGCACCCTCGTCGTCATCCTGTTCTTGTCCGTCTTGTCGGGGGGTCTGGGCTGTGTTCCGCTGCTGCTGTCTCTCCGGTTACCGCACACCGCGGCTGTCTCTCCGGCCGGGGTGCTGTTTCGTTTGCCCGCTTGACAAGTGACAGATCAGGCCCGGGAGCAGACAGCCAGGCTGTGTCCACTGTGGGTGACACCAAGACTTGAACCCTGTTCCGATGAGAAGTCTTCGGCAAGAAACGGGGGCAGGGGTGGAGAAGGTTAGGGGAGGGGCGGGGAAGGTGAGGGGGGGGGGCGTTAGGTAGGGTCCGGGGGCGAAGGGAGGGGGGGGGGGGGGGTGGACGGGGGTGCTGGGAATGCGGGAAGGAGGAGACGAGGGGTTAGCTCATGAACTATTGCAGTTCCCAACTGTGTTAAACCTGTCCCTGGCAGTGCTGTGGTTCGTTAGTAGCACAACTGTATTTTGATATACGAGTTTGGTGACATTGTT
>JADBJO010000731.1:247500-250000 GCA_016801955.1 Conus betulinus
AGAGCAGGTCAAAGAACCTGCTGCAATAATGGAGTTGACTCACAGAGAGAGAGAGAGAGAGAGAGAGAGAGAGAGAGAGAGAGAGAGAGAGAGAGAGAGAGATTTAAGGAGAACATCCGCACAAAAAGAAGAAAACAAAAAGGTGTCGCTGTTCAATAGCGACAAGCTCTTCCCCAGAGAGAGAGTCCCTAGAATAGACCTCATCCGGGTTTAAAAAAAAATGTCAGCGGAATAATTGTCCTGTATCCATTGAAAACCGAGTCACCTTTTTTTCAGTCTATTGGACCTACAAAGAGATCTAGAGAGTCCAATGTTTGAATTGCAGCGTACGTCAGGATAAACGATGAGGAGGGGGCACCGACTGTCGGTATTACAGGTGCCCCAGTCGCACCGTTCTCACAACCCATGTGTTGGCGTTTTCCTCTCCTCTTTTTGATTGAAATGTTAAGTTGATTAATGGGGCAAAATAGGCGTTTCCTACCACCGGCATCTGTCCTATGACAACGGCGGGGCTACTCTCGCTGAACGCGAGCTCTGCCTACAAAATTATCTCCCGTTCTTGACAGCGTCTCTTATCACAGGAGATAAATCCGTTGTGAGCAGAGAAATGATGCAAAACAATACATTCCAGCGCAGCAGAACAGAGCACAATGCAATCCAATCCAGTTGAGCCCCAAAACCAGGGCGGGATGGGTGGGGGGGGGGGTGGGGGAATGAATGAAAAATAATGTTATTTCATCCTGTCACTTTCCTCCTAACGTGTTCGCATCCACACGAGAAGTCATGCTGACTCATGAATTTTTCTTCTGAAAAAAAAAAAAGGTCACTGAACAATGCCTCTTGTATTCATCATCAACCCCATGATACTGACGTGGATACTCTGCACTTTTCATAGGCAACAGCTTCTTGACATTTACGCTTTTCAGTGAAAAAAATAAAAATGGATTCTGTCATGAAAGTATTTTTCATACAATGCTGAATAAGATGACTTTGGTTAAAAAAACAAAACAAAAAAAAAGACAGAAACAAAACCTGGAATGGGTGAGGGACGAGAAGAAGGGACAGGGCGGGAGTGGAGAGTGGGAAGGAGTGGGGGGGGGGGGGGGGAAGGGGTGTTGCCACAAGCCAGAGCAAGTGTGACAATGTCAGCGGAGAACAATGAGCACATTGTTTATACTGACACACCGCAACTTCCCGGACAAGTCAGATTATGTAGAATATCGCTGTACATATCTCTCTGTGTCTCTGTCTCTGTCTCTGTCTCTCTGTCTCTGTCTGTCTGTCTGTCTGTCTGTCTGTCTGTCTCTCTCTCTCTCTCTCTCTCTCTCTCTCTCTCTCTCTCTCTCTCTCTGAGTCTCTCTCCCAATGAATGAATAAACACAGTAATATATGCGTACATACAAACGCTAATGAATGAATGAAGAAATGAATGCATGAATAAAGAAAGAAAAAAGAACAAAAGAAAGAAATAAACAAATGATTCAGGGGAGAGGGGGAGGGGAGGAGGGATTCAAAATCCTCTACATCCACAACTTCTGGATTAAAGTTCCTGTTCAAGTGAACACACACACGTGCTCGTTTAAGAGTAAAAGGAGGGGCGGGGGTAGGGGGGTTGTGGGAGGGGGTTGAGGGAGAAAACTTTCGTAACTGTAGTGTTTTTTTTGCATGTATTTGGCGTCCCACTACTCCAACGCCTATTGCCATGTTTGTTTGTTTTTGCTTGTTTTGCTTAACCGCTACTCCAACGCCTATTGTATGTTTGTTTGTTTTGCTTGCTTGCTTATTTGTTTATTTGTTTGCTTGTTTGTATTTCTGTTTGTTTGTTTGTTTGTTTTTTGTTGGCGTTAAAAGAGTAGGAGAAGGAGGGGGAGGGGGGAAGGGTGGAAGTAGAAGGTGCAGTTGTACAACTGTAAGACGTCCATCACATAGAAATTGGGAGAGGGAGAGGGGGGTGTCGTTTGTCTTAGTAGTTCAAACACGGAGCTTGCTGTCCGATGTTGTTTGTTCGATTTCATCTGGCGCCGACATTTTTCCTTCACTTTTTTTTTTCACATGTTATTGTTCGGGGTCTAGTGCTAGTGGGGCCGGAAAAAGCTCAGTTGGTCGAGCGCCGGATTGTGGTCCTGGTGATCCTGGAGTTGTGGGTTCGTTTCTCTGCTGGGCTGTTCGGATACAGGAGGATTTTTTTTCCCTCGAAGTAAACATTGGTTCTAACTCCACTATCAAAAAAAAAACGTCCCTCGAATGAAACTATAATCCGTGATTCCTTGCATGAACGCACGCGTAACATCTTGCACTCACACGTAAAATCCCATCACCAACTTTCGGAAAAGGAGGCCAGTTTGGCATTGATACGGATGGCACGTCCACATAGAGCTTGCACCCGACAAAAATGAAGATATAAACAAAAAGAAAAAAAAAAAAACATGAGTGACTGAAACGACTTACACAGCGCAAACGAGTTGGTCTTCAGTGGGCTCTACCCAAGTAGGCACACCGT
>JADBJO010000731.1:255000-260000 GCA_016801955.1 Conus betulinus
AGCCCCACAAAAAGAGAACGGTTGTATCAACATGAAATTTAAAGCATTGCATGAAAATATTTTACTTCAGAAATAGGTATCAGTCTGTAAACAGTGACTTCTAAGTGCCCTTTGCTCAGTAGAAAACATGCCTGTCTTAGTTAAACGGATTTTCGGCGTGCTGTTGGAACATACATCCGCGCCCCCCCCCCCCCCCCCCCATATAAATCTTTGGGGTTGGGAAATTGGGAACGGTTGGTTTTTACTTCAGGTGTGCTGAGTTTTGGAGTGAAAAACAGCAGTGTGTGTGGATAGAAGCACACACTTTGAGCATGTGGTCAAACGTGATGCGGTCTTTACCACGTGTTGCAACAGTGAAAAAAAAAAAAAGAAATACTTCTCTCTTATTCCGTGCCACCCAGGGGCACTGGCGCCACGCCGCGCTCATTCCCGCTTTTCGTCCTCAGCCACAACGTGCCTCGTCCCGCAGCAAACCCCGGCACTGGTAACTCGCAGTGAGCGATTCATGTCAACTCGTACGAGAAAACCCACTGGAGAAGACACTGCACTGCCGTCGAGTCAGTTCATAGGTGTGTTAGTCGGTGGAGTCAGCCTAAGTGAGCTCTCCCTCCGGTGGGACGCCACCACGTCCTTCCAACGAGAGGCCCCGTGAATTGGCCAATAGCGGTGATCCCGACAGAACCTCACCTAGCACGTGGGCATGGAGAGGAAAGCGAATCTGTGTTGCTCGAAGATCTGCACAATATTGGGGACAGTACTGAAAGATACGAAACATGGGTTCTTTGGGGTTATGATTATAGTCTGGTCCTAGACAGTGTGGCTTAAGTCCCTTCCCCCTTTGGGCAACATGGCGCTGATTCAATCATAAATTCGATCACGCAGAGAATGTTTGACTTCAAAATCCACAGAGCGAGGAACATCATGGAGTGCACATGTATGAGGTTTGTTGAAAATATGTCTGAGGGCACAGAGTCAAGCAAATGGAGAAATCCAATCACATTAAAACAGCTTTCGTCACGGAGATTGTGCGTGAGTGGCAATGACGGACTGACCTAGCAGGTACATGAATCCAGGTCAGTATCAAAGGACTGACCCATCAGATACAGGAATCCAGGTCATTATCAAAGGACTGACCTAGCAGGTACATGAATCCAGGTCAGTATCAAAGGACTGACCCAGCAGGTACATGAATCTAGGTCAGTATCAAAGGACTGACCCAGCAGGTACATGAATCCAGGTCAGTATCAAAGGACTGACCCAGCAGGTACAGGAATCCAGGTCAGTATCAAAGGACTGGCCCAGCAGGTACAGGAATCCAGGTCAGTATCAAAGGACTGACCCAGCAGGTACAGGAATCCAGGTCAGTATCAAAGGACTGGCCCAGCAGGTACAGGAATCCAGGTCAGTATCAAAGGACTGGCCTAGCAGGTACATGGATCCAGGTCAGTATCAAAGGCATCGTTATCTTACAGCTTTCATCTGGGCGCTGCCAAAGTTTCGTTCAGTGACCTGGCGATGATGACAAATCCTTATCCTAATCGCGGACATTCGTGCTCCTGTACACAGAGTGTGCGCGCACAAAGAACAGAGGAAAGTCAGGAGTGAAAGTGCTGAGGTCATGGCATGTCTTTCGTATGGAGAAGCTACTTGCGTTGACAATGGTATCTGCAATACTGGTATATTATTGATCGGTCCGACGTCTGCGGGCTGCTTAATCTCATCATCTCGGCGAACTTTTTTTTTTTTTTTTTTCCGCTTTTTTTTTTTTTTTTGGTCTATGTGGAGAGGCTCCTCTGTCTGTAGCACGGTGGCGGTGATAAAAAGTCCCCGGGCTGGAAAGTGGCCCGGCGAAAAGTTCAGGACTGCCCACATTTTTTTTTTTCTTTGTGAGCGAGACAAACAGAGCGAGGCCAGCAGACTCGGGGCTTTTGCTGACCACTTGATGGCCACTTGAGGGCAGCGGGGTGGGCGTTTATCACGGTCAAGTCCCCCTCTGACACGCTGTGCTCTAACAGCCCTACCCCGCTGATCCCTGGGCTGGTTCATTGTGAGGGGACGGAAGAAAAAAAACAAAGAAAAAAAAAAAAGGGAAAAGAAAGAACGGCCTTTGATTTGCACTAACAGAATGCAGGGAGATGGACGTGGGAGCGCTTTTACACACACACACACACACACACACACACACACATATATATATATATATATATATATATATATAGAGAGAGAGAGAGAGAGAGAGAGAGAGAGATTACCAAAGATTATATCCCCTACATTTTATTCTGCTTACATAAAGATTTTAGTTTTTTCACCAATTTATTTCCTTACCACGCTTTCTTTTCGCTTTACTTTTACACCCTCCACTGGCTGCTTTGGTGTGCTGTTGGATTCTATTTTAGGTTCCTTGGTGGTGGGACTACCACAAAATTATAGACTGTGGTATATCTCCATTTGCTGCCAAGAGAGCACAGACACAAATCAGCCGTGCGTCCCCGACGAGTCCGATCCAGTGGACGAAAGGCCTCGGAGCAGGCGATAGGAATGATTCTGTCTTCAGGATGGATTGCGATGGTTTCCATATGCTGCTAGTGAAAGGGTTTGATATTTATATTCCCCCGATTTTTCGTTCTCATTTTCTCTCTTCCCCTGTCCCCCCCCCCCCCCCCCCCCCCCCCCCCCCAGTCCTCACCCCCCCCCCCCACCCCCCCACCTCCCCTCTACCCCCCCCCCTCATTTTTTAAATCTTAACCAAGTCTTAATTAATGTAATGACGGAGGAATTGTTAGCCAGCACTTGTTTCTCCCCACTTCTAAGTTGTTTAACATATTTTGTGTGTGTGTGTGTGTGTGTGTGTGTGTGTGTGTGTACACGCACAAGCGCATAGGAACACACACACACACACATGCACGCACGCACGCACGCACGCACGCACGCACACACACACACACACACACACACACTTTATCGTGTGAAGAAACTCACAGATTTGTGTTGATCCTCTCTGAACAGAAATGACCCACCTGACCCACCCAGCCGAATAGCCAGCCAGACTGCACAGAGAGCTGGGAGGGGGAGGGAGGGATGGGAAGGAAGGAGGAGGACGGGAGGGGGGGGGGGGGGGGGGGGGGGTAAGGGGCATGTAGAGGTGCGGTAATGGGGGGAGCCTAACAGATATGGAGGGAGACTTTTACATACACAGTGTCTGCAATCTCCCCAACCGATCTGATAACCCCATTAGTAGCCCACCAACCCTGCAGCGGGAGGGACGGGGGGAGTGACTGAGAGATAAACCGAGGAAAAGGACCGTGCCCGAGTGTCCGAAATCTGTGGGCCACCACCATTAGGGCTTCCACACCCTGGCATCAGACAGGGCGCCGGCACTGCCGGTGATACACAAGCTGTAGCTCTTGTTTGGAGCCGCATTAAAGGAAGCCGAACGATCCTAGCACCCCTGGCCACTGCAAGGTGGGGCCGTCTTCGCGGCCTGAAGGCATCAACGGCCCAAGGGGGAAGGATGGGAGTGGGGGGGGGGGGGGAGGGGGGGGGGGGGGGAGGTCAGTCCTATCTGATGGCAGACAAGATAGATAGCGTGCGTACAGGTGAGATGCCCAAGTTGTTCAGCGTCCGTCTGATAGCCAGAGGCTGATTGAATTGTCTGCGCCTGAATGTAGCTCAGAGTACACTCTGTCAAGACTGTGTACAGTCCATGGGAGTTCTATATACACCTTATTACAATCTTTAAACGCCGTGTGTGTAACGTGTTTCGTGAAAAAGGCCGAGGGCCAACAAATTGCGTTCTTCAGTAAGCCACCAAGATCACTTGCTGTATTTGAACTGATTGCATTCTCAAGTATGTGTCAAAACAATGGGAAAATGGCATCTCTTAGGAGATCCCAGTAAAGGCTGCTGTGCACGATTCTCAGCTGCTGGCAACACCTCTGTGCTTGGGTCATCACACCGTAGAGCTGACCATTCTGACTGTTGACACTTTTTGACCTCCCGTGTCTCCTAAAACGGATCCTCAATGTCAAAGATTCCCCCCTACATAGTGACATGAGTTTTTCAGCAACCTATGACTCTTCAGTGTTTTTCTTCTCCTTTTACGTTTTCTCCTCTCCCTGGCTGCCTTAGGGTGCCGTGGGATTCTGTTTTCTTTAACCCTTGGCGGTGAGGATACAACAGAGTTCTATAGACTGTGGCATATCGCCGTTCGGTGCCAAGGAAGCGCCTACACAATTAGCGGTTTCTTACTCGAGTCCCATTCTGCGGGCGAAAGATTTCTGAGCTGGCCGTGAGAATGGTTCCGTTTTCAAGATAGATTACAATGGTTCTCACATGCTGCTTATGATAGATTTCATACCTATAATCTAGCGTCCAGATATATATATATATATATATATATATATAATTTTATTAATCGCTCCTCACGTTGAGCAAAATCAACTTTGGGCAGTCCACCAAAAATATACCTTTTTTTCTAATCCACAACTCTACATTGAAAAACTCATAGAGCAGACTGAAACATTTGTGCGCAATATGAGATGAAAGCGTTTTTCTTTTTGAATCCAGATGCTAAAAAGGAAGATAAAAAACTTATGGTTTTAAGTCATGGAGATCGCCACCTGTAATAGAGGAAATGAAACCTTTTGAACAAAGCATGAAAAAAAGTAATAGCTAGTATTGAATTTAGAAAAACCATATAATAACTTCCAAACAACATTGAATAATGACATAAAACAAATCCAAAATGACCAAAAAATATTCATAAAGGCTGACAAGACAAGCAATTTCTATAAAATGGAACTTAATGAGTACTCTCAACTCCTCAACAAGAATATTCAGAAAAATTATAAAAGCTGATAAGACTATATATGACATGTGCAAAAAAGAAAAGGAACTTGTGCACCACATGGATTTAGGTGATAGGATAGAAACAACAGCAATAAAAGAAGCTTTCATAACCTTAAAGACCACAAACCTAACTTCCATAACAACCCTACTTG
>JADBJO010000731.1:267500-275000 GCA_016801955.1 Conus betulinus
GCGGTCGGCGTGTGTGTGTGTTGTGTGTGTCCGCGCCTGCGCGCGTGTGTGTGCGTGTGTGTACGTGCGTGTGTGTGAGTTCTATGTGCTGACACGCTCACTAGATCTTTACCTATGAAAATCGACTCTGTAGTCTCTACGGAAACTGGGCGCGTACTTTGTTTCCAGTCAATACTTGATTTAATCGAACACACAACTAAGTGCCATACTGTGACAATAATGATGATGATGAAATGGTGGCGATGATAATGTTAGTAATAGGGCCGGTGGAGATAGTGATAGTAACAATAGTTATTGGAAATGATGATAATGGTGACGATTATTGTTAATGATGGTGATGATGGCAGTCATGATGATGATGATGATGATGATGATGATGATGATGATGATGATAGTTAGGTGATGATAGTGGTGATGTTTATTGCGGTGATGGATTATGAAGATTCTGGTGGTTGTGATGATGATGGTAGTGATAATCACGATCATAATGTTTGGTGATGGTGATGATGGTGGTAGTGATGATAATAATGACGATGGTGATGATGATGACTCTGTGCTTGGCTTAGTAGTAGCAGTGTAGTAGTAGCAGCAGCAGCACAGCAGCAACAACAACAAGCACACACTACAACTACAACAACAACAACAACAATACGCCAGCAGCAATAATGGCAATAGTAGTCGTAGTTGTTGTTGTAGTAGTTGTAGTAGCAGCTGCAGCAACAATAACAAAAACAGCAGTAACAATAGCAATAGTAGTTGTACTACTACTACTACTAGTGGGAGTAGCAGAAGTAGTAGTAGTAGCAGCAGCAGCAGCAGCGCAGTAGTAATAGTAGTTGTAGAAGTAGTAGCAACAGCAGCAACAGCAATAACATCAGCATCAATAACAGCAATAGTAGTTGTTGTTGTAGAAGCAGCAGCAGCAGTAGTAGTGGTAATAGCAGCGTCAACAGCAATGGCAATAACAGAAGCAATAACAGCAACAGTAGTAGTAGTACTGGTAATAGTTATAGCAGCAGCTACAGGAGCAGCAGCAGTAGTAGTTGTTGTAGTAGTAGTTATAGCAGCAACAGCAGTAGCAGTAGTAGTAGTAGTAGTAGTAGTAGTAGTAGTAGAAGTTGAAGTAGTAGCAGCAGCAGCAGCAACAACAGCAATAACAACAACAGCAGCAGTACAGCAATAGTACTTCTTGTAGAAGCATCTAGTCTAATATCACCATTGTTGTGAACAGACGTTAATTTAAAATCAATCAGTCAAATCTAGTAGCAGCAGCAGTAGTAGTAATAGTAGTAGTAGTAGTGGTAGTGGCAGCCAGCAGCAGTAGTAGTAGTAGTAGTAGTAGCAGCAGCAGCAGCAGCAGTAGCAGTAGTAGTAGTTATAGCAGCAGCAGCAGCAGCAGTAACAGTACTAGTGGTGGTGGTGGTATTATGATCATTATTGTCGCTTTTTCTCTCTGCCATCCTGACCATTACAATCATTGCCTTAATGAGAGTGGTTCCGCTCTTTGATGTCACTGCCCAGTGGCTGCTGGCTCTTCCTGCTGTTTGCCAAGCGATGGGTAACGAGGATGACAGCCTGCACCCAGAACAGGGCCAGGAGGGAGGCGGGTGGTGGCTAGGATGTAGCCGTGGTGCTGGTGGTGGAGGCTGGGTAGGAGTGGATGAGTGGGGGGAGGGGGGGGAGGGGGGTACTGGGGAGGACATGGAAGGGAGGGGGGGGGGGGGATGTGATAGAGAGCGTCCGCGGAGGCCCGCGGTGTGGGAGCAATTGTCCCGCACGGCTTTGTTCGTGCCCGAGTTGATTACCTGTTCCTCCATCCCCCCCCCTCCCGTGCCCCCCCCCCTCCCCTCCCCCCCCCCCAGTCCCCAGCCCCTCTACCCTGCCTGTCCTTTCAGCTCCTTCCCTCCCTCCCTCCCTCCCACCTTCGCTGCCTTATCATGCTGATAGTAAAGGGAATGAACAGGAAGGTTGGGGGGGGGGGGGGAGTGGGTGGGATGGGAGGCAGAGCGGGGAAGGACGGAGAAGGTGGGGGGGGGGGGGGGGGGCAGGGGGAGATCGATTGTGTCCCGGGACCAGTGGGTGTGTGTGGCTGTAGTAGTCATGCTTGCTGCCTTCTTCGTTGTCAGTCTGTCTGTCCGCCTGTCCGTCCGTCCGTCTGTCTGTCTGTCTGTCTGCCTTCTGTTCTCCTTTCTCAAGTGATGTTTGGGTTTCCCTGCCTGTGTTGCTGTGGGTGGGATGAGGGAAGGATGGTGGGATGGATGTGTGTGTGTGTGTGTGTGTGTGTGTGTGTGTGTGTGTGTGTGTGTGTGTGAGAGAGAGAGAGAGAGAGAGAGAGAGAGAGAGAGAGAGAGAGAGAGGGTTGAAGGAGGTTGGTAGCTTTTACTTTTCCTCCTTCCCACCTTTTCCCCTTTCTCCCTTCCTCCACCCCCCATTCAGCTGGACTATGTAGCCATCCATTGTAGGTCCGCACGCACATGTCTCCTCCTCTTGTTGTTGTTGTTGTTGTTGTTTGTTTGGACGTCACGTGAAGGGGCTGGTTTATCGGTGTCATAGTGGAAATAAACTCTCTTTCATTGCTCCGTCTTACGTACTATCTCTGCAATTCTCTAAGCTTACCCCCTTGTAATTAAAAACAAATGATATTGACAGATTTCGTAATAACTGCTTTCGCGTTTCGGTACAAAATGGCTGCCTTCTATTGTGGAAAGAGAGAGAGAGAGAGAGAGAGAGAGAAATCGAAGATGCGTTACTGAAATCATGTGTGAATAAGATCTCGCGAGATGTTTATTCATGTTGAAATTGCCGTCTGCTGGCTTGAGATCTAAACTGTTGGAACGTTGTGTTGAAATTGCCGTCTGCTGGTTGAGATCTAAACTGTTGGGGGGTTGGGTTGAAAGTGGTGAGCAGGGAAAGTAGCAGGGAGGTCACACGACTGATTGCAGTGTTGTTGTGTGATGATTACTAACGTTGGAAACCAACTGCATATTTTGATGGGAGACGTAGATCTCAAATTAAATCCGTGTACCAACGAACTGCGATCCGGCGTTCAGTAGTGTACATGCACAAACGAAAGTGACAGAGCCGCGAAGCTGTCAACGACAGGTTAGCTCAAACTGTTGAAATTCGGGGGGGGGGGGGGGGGGGGGGGGGGGGGGGGGGGGAGCTGGGGGACTGAGCTGCCTGTTCAACCTCAGAAGACTGGCGTGTTCACCGCTGCAAGGTGGCGTGGGGGAGGGGGGGGGGATTTCGCTCACTGCGCTGGATAAGAAACTGGCTACATTACATGTCAGCCGCCCAGCGTGCGGTAAGCACGTGCATGGTGATCGGTAGAAGGGAATATGCGTGCTGCAAGGTACAGGGAGAGACTGGGTGGACAACTCTTGCCTCTTGTTGTCCTGACGAAAGCATGTATAAAGATGGCGATGCCGACTGTAGAATGACCATGGCTACAAAGAAACAAAATCAGCAGCAGCATCATTTGGTCAGCACAGACTCTGGACTTAAACTTGACAGTCTGTGTTGAGGAATCAGTCAAACGGTCTTTGAGAGAGAATCCCAGATCATCAGCTCATAATGCGATCTGTTCGGTGCGTGTGGGAGAATTTCATTCCAGAACTCATTCAAAGCCTGTGGGCTTGTACGATCGCTCTCGACCCGCATCCTTGAGTGCATCAGGTCTGGAATTCCTATCAAGAGCTATAGACGTTAAGTCTTTATGTTTTATTTCACTATAAAGTCGCGTTTTTCTTGCCCTTGTCGTGCTTGTTAAGCCTACCTGTCGGCCATCTTGAAAAAACGTGAAAGCAATAGACCTGTTCCAGAAAAAAAAAAGTCGGGAGGGCAATGTCTGTGTGTCCACTGCAAATAATATTATGGTTTCTCGGTTTAGGGGTCAAACAAGTAATCTAGAAAATCAAATATTTGATTTGAATAAGGATAGAGATATCGACTGTCTGTATTAGAGCCGCCCAAAGGCGTACCGTTTCACCCCATATCTCTGCATTCCCTGTTTCTGAGCTGCTTAGCTGACTGAAAGGACAAAATTGTTTCAGTCGTGACTACCAAAGGCATTTTTTCCAGTGAAAAAGGGCGGGTCACTCTCGCTGAATGCGAGCTTGAATACACAGATGACCTCCCTTAGAGATTTACCTAAACGTCGTCTATCGTCATGCAGGCACCTGCAGGTTATTCGAGAAAATGCTGACCTCTCTGCCCCTAGATCCAAGTGAAAACATAAGCTCCGGACTCTTCTGCTTTTTGCACCGGATGAGGATGTAGGACTGTGAAGAAACCACATGGCGTGCTCCTCAGAATTAATATTGTGTTTTCAGGGTTTAGCCTCAGTTTGAAGCAATGTGATGCAGCCAGTCAGCTGTCCACAAAACAAAAGTGACGATCAGTGCATCGTTCTTTCTTTTCCAGTGAAGTCCCTTCCACTCTGTCAAGGGTTTCAAGACTGAGGGGTTTTACTTGTTTTTCCGTTTCTGTTCACAGAGTACAGTTTCCAACTAAAGATCCCAAACGACCCTCTCGTCACCACCAAAACAGGGGATCAAATACTAAAATTGCGGGTCAAAAATAACACATTCGAGCAGCATACAGTTTTCCCCCCCCCCCCTTTTTCTTCTTTTTATATTGTATTCTTAACGACTCGAGCAGTAGGCCTGTGTCATCATTCGCTGTTCATGATTACTGTTTTGTTTGAGTTCTTAATGTGCATCATGTTGTTATGATTCAATAATGAATGACACCTGAAGAAAAACCGAACAATGATACGGCTTGCAGCAGTGCTTGTGCGACCGACAAACCTTTGTCCTGTGTTTGTGCTTACAACCACCTATTGTCGTTGAACATCACCACAAAAGAAAGAGGGGCGTGCTTTATTAGGCCCAGTGACCTCAACTCACCACGCAACCATGAGGAATAATAAAACAGTGAGAGGAAACTATACCCCTGGCACATGCACTCAGACACACGGAAGATTCTCCTTACACACACACGCGCGCACACACACACACACTTACACAAAATTGATAAATAAACTTATTAACTTGACTTGGCACGGGCAGCTCGCTACACGGATTGTGTTGAAGTTTAGGCATAGAGGAAGACAGGAATGAAGGACTGCAGATTTACTAACAGGAAATAACAGTGTGGGCCAACATGGCGCACTGACAGCTACTCAAAGAGCAGGGCCAGCAATGGCCGCCCCACACACCGTCCAACACAGTCTGGAGGAAAATTCTGACACAGCTGCCTCTCACACCTAGCCAATCGTGTGTGTTTTAACACTATTTCTTTTTATTTGTTTTCGGCATTTTCTTCTTCAGTTTCGCACATCTGTTGAGCTTGCGTGTGGACAAAAAAAAAAAAAAGCTGCATTGATGACAGCTGCCATGATCTGACACTGAACATCTGGCCATCTGTCAGATCAGGAGAGACAGGTAGATCAGGGTTTTCCCCAATGGTGGGCGAGCGTGCCAACTTCAGCGTTCGTGAAGCCTTGTTCTGTGAAAACCAAGTCGAAGATTTCCTGTATCAAACACAACATAGACGAACATTTCTGTTCATCAACAAAGTAAGCTTGTTTTAAGAGATTTTTTTTTCTGTTCATCAATAAATTAACCTTATTAAGAGATATTTTTGTCATCAACAGATTAACCTTATCAGAGATAAATGTTCATCAACAGATCAAACTTATTGTAAGAGATATTTTCTGTTCATCAACAGATTAACCTTATGGTAAAGAGATATTTTCTGTTCATCAACAGATTAAACCTTATTGTAAGAGATATTTTCTGTTCATCAACAGATTAACCTTATTGTAAGAGATATTTTCTGTTCATCAACAGATTAACCTTATCGTAAGAGATATTTTCTGTTCATCAACAGATTAACCTTATTGTAAGAGATACTTTCTGTTCATCAACAAATTAACCTTATCGTTAGAGATATTTTCTGTTCATCAACAGATTAACCTTATTGTAGGAGATATTTTCTGTTCATCAACAGATTAACCTTATTGTAAGAGATATTTTCTGTTCATCAACAGATTAACCTTATTGTAAGAGAGATTTTCTGTTGATCACTAAACGTGTCAGACCTGCATGATTGATTATGGCACGCTTCATGAAATACTCATTCTATGTTTGCTTGTAATGTAGTCTTTTCTGACTGTGCAAACAGCTGCAGACACCGTTTGTTTAACAATTTGTTGCTGATTTTCCCGTCAGTTGCATGCGAGTGCTTGTTACCCAATCCAGCAGTCACACACCGGATGGTTCTTCAGGCAAGAAAACGAGTACAAAGGGCTAGGAAGAGGCCGGAAGTAGATCACTCTTCTAAGCTTAACGCTCTGTTTTTGTTTCTTTCCTCTTTTTTTTTTTTCTTACCCATATCGTTGCTAAGCCATTTTCATTTTGACGGGAGTTGTTTACCTGAGTATCATCTAAAACAACCCTCACACCCAGCCCTCTCCTGCGTTCTCCTGTCCCCAGTAATTACGATCATTCGATCCTAGATGAGTTTCCAGTACGATGGCCAGTGAAAGTGCTCTTTCATTTTTCTCATGGACATTTACATAAAAAGGATGTGTGAGAGAGAGAGAGAGAGAGAGAGAGAGAGAGAGAGAGAGAGAGACAGACAGACAGACAGACAGACAGACAGAGACAGACAGAGCGAGGGATACAGAGGGAGAGAGAACGAGCGAGCGAGCGAAAGACAGAGAGCACGGGAGGGGAGGAAGTGGCGGAAGAACACACAGACAGAGAGCCATAAAGAGAGAGAGAGAGAGGGGGAGGGACAAAGAATGAGAGAGAGATACTAGGGGAGGGCAGAGTCAGACAGACAGACAGACAGATCGTCTCGAGCCTTGTCATTAATACAGTTAGAATATGGAGCAGGGAAAATCCTCCAGCATGTCAATATGTATTACAGCAAGCGGCTGCCCGTGAGACGGCAGGAGGGCGTCGTATTTATAGCACTCCCAGGAATACTGCTGTCTCTGTGAATTGTGATTGTTGCCTCATTTGGAAATTCAGTACCACAATTATCCTCTTTTCTGCCCCTTTCCTGGTGTTGTTGTTTTTCCCTTTTTTTTTTCCCCCTCGTAATTATGTCTTTTCACTTACACTTTCCTTCCCCATTTTGTGCCAGCCCGTCATAATCATTTGTGTGTGTTCCAAGATACCCCTGAAATTAATTTCTTGAAGAGTTTGTACCACAACATGTTTATTTTTCTGTATATCTTGATGACCCTGGAGTATGCGTTGCTTGTTTTTGGGTTTTGTTTCCTCCTCGATCACATCTTTTTAAAAAGCATTCTATAGATATTATAGTGCATGATGAATGGCCTAGGTTTTTTTTTTTTTTTCAATCTCGTTTTTCCTACCCCTCTGCATCCTTTCATCTCAAACCTCTTCAACCCCCCCCCCCCTCATTCCCCACCTCTGCTTCCGGTGGCATAACTTCCCACGCCGCTGATTCCGGCAACTCTATGTA
>JADBJO010000731.1:277500-280000 GCA_016801955.1 Conus betulinus
CGTCTTCACGCACCTCGCATCTTTCTGTTTATTCTTCAGGCATCATCTCTCTCTGCGCGTTCTTACGCACACTCGTATCTTTCTGTTATCTTTCAGGCATCAGTCTCTGCGCGTCTTCACGCACCTCGTATCTTTCTGTTTTATTTCTTCAGGCTCAGTCTCTGCGCGTCGTTCTTACGCACCTCGTATCTTTCTGTTTATTCTTCAGGCATCAGTCTCTGCGCGTCCTCACGCACCTCCTGTCTTTCTGTTTATTTCTTCAGGCATCAGTCTCTGCGCGTCCTCACGCACCTCGTGTGTCTTCTGTTTTATTCTTCAGGCATCAGCTCTGCGCGCGTCCTCAACGCACCTCCTGTCTTTCTGTTTATTCTTCAGGCATCAGTCTCTGCGCGTCCTCACGCACCTCGTATCTTTCTGTTTATTCTTCAGGCATCAGTCTCTGCGCGTCCTCACGCACCTCGTATCTTTCTGTTTATTTCTTCAGGCATCAGTCTCTGCGCGTTCCTTACGCACCTCGTATCTTTCTGTTTATTCTTCAGGCATCAGTCTCTGCGCGTCCTCACGCACCTCCTGTCTTTCTGTTTATTCTTCAGGCATCAGTCTCTGCGCGTCCTCACGCACCTCGTGTCTTTCTGTTTATTCTTCAGCATCAGTCTCTGCGCGTCCTCACGCACCTCCTGTCTTTCTGTTTATTCTTCAGGCATCAGTCTCTGCGCGTCCTCACGCACCTCGTATCTTTCTGTGTTATTCTTCAGGCATCAGTCTCTGCGCGTCCTCACGCACCTCGTATCTTTCTGTTTATTCTTCAGGCATCAGTCCTCTGCGCGTTCTTACGCACCTCGTATCTTTCTGTTTATTCTTCAGGCATCAGTCTCTGCGCGTCCTCACGCACCTCCTGTCTTTCTGTTTATTCTTCAGGCATCAGTCTCTGCGCGTTCTTACGCACCTCGTATCTTTCTGTTTATTCTTCAGGCATCAGTCTCTGCGCGTCCTCACAGCACCTCGTGTCTTTTTTCTGTTTATTCTTCAGGCATCAGTCTCTGCGCGTCCTCACGCACCTCACTCCAGTCTTTCTGTTTATTCTTCAGGCATCAGTCTCTGCGCGTTCTCACGCACCTCGTATCTCTTTCTGTTTATTCTTGTTCTTTTCTTCAGGCATCAGTCTCTGCGCGTCCTCACGCACCTCACATCTTTCTGTTTATTCTTCAGGCATCAGTCTCTGCGCGTCCTCACGCACCTCACATCTTTCTGTTTATTCTTCAGGCATCAGTCTCTGCGCGTCCTCACGCACCTCGTATCTTTCTGGTTTATTCTTCAGGCATCAGTCTCTCTTGCGCGTCCTCACGCACCTCCTGTCTTTCCTTTCTTTATTCTTCAGGCATCAGTCTCTGCGCGTCCTCACGCACCTCCTGTCTTTCTGTTTTTTATTCTTCAGCATCAGTCTCTGCGCGTCCTCACGCACCTCCTGTCTTTTCTGTTTATTCTTCAGGCATCAGTCTCTGCGCGTCTTCACGCACCTCCTGTCTTTCTGTTTATTCTTCAGGCATCAGTCGACCCGTCAACGCTGACAACCAGCAGTCACTTGACCTCTGAACTTTCAGCAGCCCTACGTAGCTATAGCAGACCAACAGTGTTCTGCATGACCTGGAAAATCATTTTCAAGGATTTTTCCCCCCCCAGTCCTTGTAAAAATCGACAGAGCAGCCGTTTTATTTTTTGGCACAACACAAACATGGGCACCCCCCCCCCCCCCTTTCCCCCCCCACCCTTCACACCACCCACACACACACACACACACCCACACACACACCACACACACACCACTCACACACTCTCTCTCCTCTCTCTCTCTCTCTCTCTCCTCTCTCTCTCATCTTTCTCTCTCTCTCTCTCTTACGGAGCATCTCAAGATTTCCAGTCAGTGTTGTGTGTGAGAAACCTTAATACATTAGTGTCATGTATAACATTGTTAAAAATGAAATAGCTGCGTCTTTTCTCATCTTTAACCGTGATCCCACTGTTAGAAGATTCGCTCATGCTCTTTCTCCTCTTCTCCTCTCTCTTCTCCTCCTCTCTCTCTTCTCCCTCTCTCTTCTACTTCTCTCTCGTCCCTCTCTCCTCCTTCTCTCCTTCTCTCTCCTCATCTCTCTCTCCTCGTCGTTCTCTCGCCTCCTCTCCATCCCGTCACTCCACACTCGCACACACACTTTCTCAACTTCTTCACTCTCCACACACACTCCACACACACACCACAAAACTCCCACAAACTTAAGTCTTCACTCTCTCTTCACTCTCGCTCGTCAGGACTCGTCTAAAGAACAGAACATGAGGGTCTTGTCTGAGTTTTTAGAACTCCTCTCCTTGTGAGGGGTGAAGGGGACCCCCGTTTACAAGCAAGTGAGCCCACTACGCAGCGGCCCCCCAGAAGACATCACGCTTTCCTGTACTATAATAAAGACGAGACGCATACATGCTAGATAATCTAGAGTCATCCTCTCCT
>JADBJO010000731.1:285000-292500 GCA_016801955.1 Conus betulinus
TCTCTCTCTCTCTCTCTCATTCTCTCTCTCTCTCTCTCTCTCTCTCCCCCCCCCATACCCTTCCACCTCCTGCTGTCTTTCCTTCCCAAATATTATTGTGTGAGAACCCCCCGCGAATTTTACCGGAACTGTTGCGGGGGGTGGGGAGGCTGTATATGAATGCCCTTTCCGCTTATTTGATGGAAAATTCTGGCACTGGCCTGCCAGTCTGTTATGACAAGCTGACCGCAGTGTTCCCAGTGTGTGTGGTGTGTGTGTTTGTGTGCGTGCGTGCGTGCGTGCGTGCGTGCGTGCGTGCGTGCGTGCGTGCGTGCGTGCGTGCGCGCGCGCGCGCGTGTGTGTGTGTGTGTGTGTGTTTTATTTGTTCTTTCAATCTTAGAATGGCTTGGGCAATCCTGTTTATTCCATAGAGAAATCGGTTTCACTTGCAGACAGTGGAATATCAACAAACCTTTTCTTTGTTCTTAATTCAACGGGCGGTTGTGTGTGTGTGGCGGTTTCAGTGGAAGTAATGATGTGATGGTCAATCAAGTCTGCTAACCGATGACCACTTCATTTGTAGATCATTCCTGATTCCAAAGTGTGTCATTTTTAAAGCAAGTGGAGTGTGGGGGAACGGTCCAGTCAGCTTTGCAGAGTAACTACAAAACAAAACAAAACAAAAATTAAATCACTGGTTAAAGTGAGAAATGAGGGTATATAGGATGGCATTTAGGAAGATTGGAGATGCAGAAGAGAAGAGAGGGGGGAAGAGGAGGCAGGGTTTTTTTTTGGGGGGGAGGGAGAGGGGGGGGGGTCTTGAACACGGGACTCCTAGCCTTAATCCATACGGGGCGACGACGTCAGTGGCGCCGCTGTCCAGGCGACAAAGGGAAATAAATGACGCGGAGCCACGGGACCAATCCGTGCCCAAGTGATGTGTAGCACCGCTGACGTGGCGATGTGTTATCTTGTCATCTGCCTGTGCGCGTCAACCCTCTCAACCTCTTACCTCCGCCCCCCCCCCTCCCCCTTTCCCAATATCCACCCCCTTCCTCCTGCCTCCTCCCCAGCCCCTCTCCTGCTCCTCCCCTTCCTCCACCTCTCCCATTGCGGCCGTCGTCCGGAGCTGTCCGGTGGACGATGTGGAGAGAGGTTGCACGTGAGGACGTAAGAAACAAATGTGTCCTGTCAACATGCTGCAGACGGTGTGGTGTGTGTGTGTGTGTGTGTGTGTGTGTGTGTGTGATGCTGTCTCCTTGGCTTGTTACCACCGGTCCCATCTTGTGGCTGTCTCGTCGTCTCAGCCCAGTCAGGGTTGGAGTTTGTACATTGGCCGTGGAAGCCGGTGTACGTGCTGGGTTGTGGGTCTTTTACTTGAACTGAAGAACAGCCATTTCGCTGACGAGTCAAGACGCTCGGGCGAGGGTACTTACTTACACACAAGCACGCATGCGTGCGCGCGCGCGCGCGCACACACACACACACACAAACACATAGCGCGCGTACGCACGCACGCACGTACGCATGCATACACACACAATGGCTTCCACCCTCCTTCTGTCTCATTCTCTCTCTGTCTGTCTGTCTGTCTGTCTTGCCTTTCGGTTTACGTTTTCTTAATTATTATTGTCATTACCTGCTTTATCCTGGGTTTGTGTGCGTATGTATTAAGTGTACCCCATTGTATGCGGGTCGGCGACCTCACATCAACATTCAGTGTGTGTGTGTGTGTGTGTGTGCGTGCGTGCGTGCGTGCGTGCGTGTGCACGTCTATGTATACGTGCCTCCCTGACGAGTCCGATCCAGCGGACAAAAGGCCTAGGAGCAGGTAACATGAATAGTGCTGTCTTCAAGATGGGTTACGATAAGTCTCCATAGGCGGCTAGTGAAGGATCGTTTATATATAATACATTTTTTTTTTCATTTACACACACACACACACACACACACACACACACACACACACACACACACACACACACACACACACACACACACACACACACACACATACACACACACCACACACATACACATACACACACACACACACACACACACACACACACACACACTCACACACACACACACACACACATACTCATACTTACATATGAAAGATAGATAGATAGATGGATAGATGGATGGATGGATGGATGGATGGATGGATGGATAGATCATGAACCGTTTTGTTCTGCGATTCTTTCTTTCTTTCTTTCTTTCTTTCTTTCTTTCTTTCTTTTCTTTCTTTCTTTCTTTCCTTCTGCTTGTCTGGCCCTGTTCTCTCCTGTTCCTTAAGTGTTAATCCACACGTCACACTGGTAAATGTACAGTCACCTGACCCGCATACTTCCACTTGGCACGGCGACAGTCGGAGTTGGGCCATGAGATGAAGACTTTGGGAGAGAGAAAGACGGACAGACAGACAAACAGACACAGACAGACAGACAGACAGGCAGACAGACAGAGGAAGACAGATAAAAAAAAAAAGTGAGACAGAGACAGATAAAGAGAGACACAGATAGAAAGACAGACAGACAGACAGAGAGACAGACAGAGACAGACAGACAGACAGAAAGTGGCAGAAAACATATATAAAAACACACACAGAGGCGAGACCGTGTTGGGTGAGCTCTGAGAGGGGAAGGGGGCAGGGAGAGGAGTTGGCGGGGGGGGGGGGGGGGGGTGAGAGATCAGATCAGGGGTAGGGGGGCGGGAGGAGGAGGAGGAGGAGGAAGAAGAAGAAGAAGAGGAGGAACGGAAGGCTAAATTCAGTTATAATCCTGTCTCCTCTGACAAGCGCGGTGGCACAGAGTTGCCAAAGCTGTCAAGGGGCCGGGCTTAGATCCATCATATGGCCACGTCAATACAGTCATCATGGGCCTGGGAACACATACATTACCCAGCTTGAAGGCAGGGGCTGGCTACAGCTTACACTTTATTCCAAGCATAATGTAGGCGTCCCTTGGGTTCATTCATCTGTGCCTGCCCACGTATAAGTCAAATGGATACTGGGTACGTATGCACACGCACGCATGCACGCATGCATGCACGCATACATATCGAAAAGCATGACTGTACATGCACCCTTAGGACGGATCTTCAAGTAGCGTGCTCAAGCACTTACTCACACACACACACACACACACACACACACACACACACACACACACACACACACACGCGCGCACGCACGCACGCACGCACGCACACACACACACACACACACACACACACACACACAACACACACACACACACACACACACACACGAGGGCGTTCGCACATACGCACACAGGCACCTATGTATGCACGCACACGCACACACACATACATACACACACACACACACACACACACGAACGCGCATACGCACACATTGACACACACATACACACACAATTAGGTATCCTGGTATCTTATTTTACCATTAGAATGGAACGTTTCGACCAGCCCCAAATCATCTCATCTGTCCTGATCAATCAGCAAGGGTACTCAGGCTTTCCAAAGACCGATTCATGGACGGGATAAAAATATGCATGTGTGTGTGTATGTGTGTGTATGTGCGTGCGTGTGTGTGTGTGTGTGTGTGTGTGTGTGTGTGTGTGTGTGTGTGTGTGTGTGTGTGTGTGTGTGTGTGTGTGTACTGGAATGATTTGATGGCATGACAAGGCCATTCTTAACCTACACAGCTGGAGTATGCTTCCTAATCATTTTCAGTGGAGAAAGTGGCTTCTATTCACTTTCAATGGACAGGACGAATCTGATACGCATGAGCTTTCTAGAACATTTTCTTTTTTGGGTGGGACGATTTCCTTGTGAAAATATCGACACGAAATCTTGCAGCGTAAGAAAAGCAATGGCGTTTACTACCCTTGGAGTGTCGAACAGATTCTTCTTGGCTTTTAAGATACCAAGCAAGATAGTGGCTCTCAGGTTAGATGTCAAAGAATCGTAATGAAATTCGCGTATCGCATTATTCTACAGCCTCTCATGCCTGCATGTGCGAACGATCGTTGGATGAACACCGTTGGAGAAATGCTCACTGTCCTAACATCAGGGATGGAAAACTCAGACTGCTATTGATATTTAACAACTATGTTATGCAGTACAATGGAGGTTTGAAAAAACACCTATCCCCGGAAAATAGCTCTCTCTCTCTGTTGTCAAAGATTAGGGAAGGGAGTTCATTCTCAGACTGAAAGAAAATACAACTTCACGTAAGCAAAGTCATAAAACTGGAAAGTGTGTGTGTGTGTGTGTGTGTGTGTGTGTGTGTGTGTGTGTGTGTGTGTGTGGGTGTGTGTGTGTAAATTTAGAAGCGTTTGAACTTGGAGTAGGTATGTATTTATTCATCAAGTTTTTGTTTTAATTTCAATCTATCAAATTCATAATAGTAAACATATGTGTTTGAAATGCTTGTTGTTGTTGTTGTTGTTGTTGTTGTTTGTGTTGTTGTTGTTGTTGTTGTTCACCTTCATTCCTTATAAACTCCCTGAATGTGAAGGCTTTGTTCAAACGTTTTGGGATCATCAGGGTGAAAGTCGGGCCAGATTAATGTTGTATTACTTTATAACAAGACATACGGGGCAGAAGTGTAACCGATCCAATACAGACACAAAAAGGACCGCAACTTTTTCAGGAAGTTCCCGATCAGTCACAAGATTCAATGATAAGAGAAAAGGAGATTCCACAACAGCATAATCCCTGTAAGCTGACATGACTCAGAGAGAAGAGAAAAGGAGATTCCACAACAACATAATCCCTGTAAGCTGACATGACTCAGAGAGAAGAGAAAAGGAGATTCCACAACAGCATAATCCCTGTAAGCTGACATGACTCAGAGAGAAGAGAAAAGGAGATTCCATAACAACATAATCCCTGTAAGCTGACATGACTCAGAGAGAAGAGGAAAAGGAGATTCCACAACAACATACATAATCCCTGTAAGCTGACACGACTCAATGACGAGAGAAAGGGAGATTTCACAACGACATAATCCCTGTAAACTGACATGACTCAATGATAAGAGAAAAGGGGATTCCACAACAAACGGAGAAAGGAAAGATGTCTACATCAGAAACAAAGCGGAAGGTGACAGCCGTTCGTTTGATGAATACATGATATGATGATTCAAGGGGAGCGTTCTTCCGGTCAGAAAACTGTGAGAAAGAGTTTGAAGGAGGGAATGAAGAAGACACTGAAATGATTTAGAGCGAAGCTCATCTTGTATTGATGTAGTCAGTGACCTCTCATAAAAGAGCAAAGACGGAATAGAAATATGACTTTCTTACAATTCGTTCCTCACCTGGTTACAATCAGTTGCATGTGGCTTCAAAGAAGTCTTACCGACCTTCAAAGTACACTCTTCTGATTCTGATTCACACTCGCAATAAAAATCGCATTTTCATTTTACAGCTGGGGGAAAAAAACCGGAAAACTTTACTTAACCGCAGAACAGCTTTTTTTTTTTTTATCTTAGTTTTCAAAAATAAGACAACTCCGTTTAAACAGAATAATATTTTTGGACGATGATCTGTCACAATGAAACTATAGAAAAACAGAAAGGATTTATAAAAATGACGCTCCGTATTCATGATAATATAAAGAAGCAAAACAACAAAGTCTTGAGAGAAGCATGAATCAAAGTGTACACACACACACACACACACACACACACACACACACACACACACACACACACACACACACGGGCGCGCGCGCACTCACGCTAGCACGCATACATGCACGCATGCGCGCACGCACCCATGCACACACACACACACACACACACACACACACACACACACACACACACACACACACACACACACACACACACACACACACACACACGGGCGCGCGCGCACTCACGCTCGCACGCATACATGCACGCATGCGCGCACGCACCATGCACACACACACACACACACACACACACACACACACACACACACACACACACACACACACACACACACATTCACACACACATACGCGCGCGCGCACGCACACACGCACGCACGCACGCACCCACTCTCTCTCTCTCTCTCTCTCTCTCTCTCTCTCTCTTCTCTCCTCACCCACCCCCACGCCCCACCCCCTCCGTCTCCCCGAGAGGCAGTTAGTTAGCGTAGGTTCCCAGTCATAGCTCACGTCACAACGTTTGGTGATGCAATCAGACAGGGTGACCACCGCGGGGACCTCAGCCAGGCGGGCCAGTAATTAAACATGCTGTCCACCAGCAGGGTCACAACATGAAATATTCACGTTCACAAGCACACGACCATGTCGGCGCCAGAAGCGGCGTGACGGTTATCACGGGCGGCAACAGCTGTGACGACAGCCAATCGGCCCGTATTGTGCAGTTAACAGCCTGCGACTTCTTGACTGTGGCCTGTCATGGCGTCCAGTGAATTGCCCTTAATGATGGCTGCAGCTCATCAAGTGTGTTAATGATGGTTGCAGCTCATCAAGTGTGTTGTCAGCGAGAAATAGCAGGGATGGAATCGGCCGTCAACGGTCGGCACCGTCAGACAACGCCGGATGAGAGTGGAACTGGCGGAAACGGAGCTGTATGATGCATGAAAGACCTCCCCGAACGGAGCGCGTAGAAGCGGCAGAGCGTTTCGTCAATGAGACGCTTGTAGGCCGATTTTTCTCTGACGTCAGAGAAAGCAGCTGTCTTGGGTCAACAACATCAGGCCAGCCATTTTTTGGTCTAATTTGACGTTCCACCACATCGTTTTTCCATGGTTCAAACAGGCGTTGTCTCTGTGTCGCTATCATGTACATTTCATTTTGGCCTGTGGATCAAGACTGTTTGTTTTACTGTATATGTGAGTGGTGGAAGACAACGTCATGTTCATAAACGTGTAGTATTTCAGCGTCTCTTTTGCTTATGTCACAGTTGGATGAGGGTAAGGTGAGGGTATGCTGTCCCTTCTGGTCAAAGTGTATGAGAGAAGTAGCCTACGTTGGCTTTCAGTTATTTCTTTATTGCTAGTCTCTCTTTTTTTTTTTTCTCTCATTATAAAAGCATTCAGTTTTTACACAGATGTGCGCGTGTATGTCGAATCATGAAAGAATATTCAAAATTTCTTGTTTGGTTGCTCACACTTGTAGAGTTGGAGTAGTAGGACAAGACAGGATTGTGGCTGGTACATCTCTTCTAAAACTGGCCCGATTCCTGTGTCTGTTCAAAGAAAAGTAAAAAAAACAACAAACCTCTCGTAACAAACACACGCACAACTTTAGAATAAGCGCAACCGATTTCCCTTACTCGTTCACATCACAACCATTCATGATAACACGTAGTGAGCTTGAGTCGTGCACAAGGCACCCAGCGTGAGATCGGCGATAAAATCAATGTCAGGTGAAATATTCACGATCAGGAGAATACGACGATGCATGTGACAGAAGATGAGTGACGGGTATCACGTGCCACAGCAGCTGTGACAACAGCCAGTGGGCGAGTATTGTTGTGCTGACCACCTTCATCCTGTTCTCCATGACCTG
>JADBJO010000731.1:315000-317500 GCA_016801955.1 Conus betulinus
GTCTTCAGGGATCCCTAAGGGACCAGCGGACTGTTGATCGAGTCGTGTTGGGTTTCGGGTTCGCATGCTGACGAGCTCTAAGCCTTTTTTTTTATGACTGGCTGCCCGGATTGTATCGTTTTCTATCAGATTACTAGGGACTTGTGGCGCGTGTTGTTGTTGCGTGAAGGAGGTCGGGGAGTGGGGGTGAGGGTGGGTGAGGGATGTGGAGGGGCCCGGGGGATGGGGAAGAGGGGGGAGGTGGAAGGGGGTGAAGAGGAGGCAAGGGGGTCGGGAAGGGAGTGCTCAACAAGTTGTTTCATGTCGCTCATGTCTATTACAGGATGATTCTCAGGTCAGCATTCGATAACTATTATTAACTGCCTCACTTTTAGGGTTTTTTTTTCTTTTCAGTACTTGGGGGTACGTCTCACGGTTGGAGTGGTGTAATCCTACACCCATATACAGCACGAATTGATTTATGATTTTTTAAAAAAGAAAACCTGAAAAATAGCACTTGCAAATGTCACACTTCGAAATGATGTGGAGTTGGTGATGAGCTTCTGCGTGTATAATCCCGTTTCTAATATATACTTAACTGGGTACAGTTCATATCCGTTGTATTTTCAAGGACCTCAATCTTCTTACCCTCCCTCACCACCGCCGATGCCATCAGCGACGTGAAGGGTTCTTCCAGTGTAGCAGTGTTACAGCAAGAGCTGCTGTCCTGCCCGCGGTGGTTGTTACTAGTGTCATGGTGTGTGTAGAAGCTGTCCGGAGGTAGGTGTGGACTCGAGTCGTGAAGTATGGTTTGGGTCATTCCCAGTCTCCCAGCTTCTTCTCCATCTCGACTGCTTGCTGCACGCACCTCCCCCTTGCGCCTACTCCTTCCTGTCTGCTTCTGTCTGGCTGTCTCGCTCTTTTCTACACAGACACACATACACAAGCGCGCGAGCACACACACACACACACACACACACACACACACACACACACACACACACACACACACACACACACACACTACACACTACACATATATACACGTAAATCCAGCCATCTATCTATCTATCTATCTATCTATCTATCTATCTATCTATCTATCTATCTATCTATCTATCTATCTATCTATCTATCTGTCTGTCTGTCTGTCTGTCTGTCTGTCTGTCTGTCTATTTGTCTTCCTTTCTATCTGTCTGTCTATCTATTCATCTATTCATCCCTGAGAGAGAGGGAGAGAGACAGGCAGGCATAGAGAGAAACAGAGACAGACAGACAGACAGACGGACGGACGGAGTTAGAAACACAGACAGACAGACAGACAGACAGACAGAAAGACGAGAACAAACAGGGAAAGTGTCCACCACAAAAAGCACTAACAGCGGAAAGAAACTCCCTCCCCCCCCCCCCCCCCCCCCCCCCCCCCCCCCCCCCCCCCCCTTAAAAGGACCTTCCGCGGTCGGGGCAGGCGGCGGGACGGGACTGCCAAATGAGCTCCCTAAAGCATCCAGCAGTTAGCATAATAATAGACATCAAACATCAAGGGCAAGTCATTCCCTGCCCCTCCCTGACCCTCCCGTTCCACCCCCATCCCACCCCTACTATCCTCTCCCCCACCCCACCCGCTTCTCTCCCATAATCTGTCCGATCTACCCTAGATCGCGTTACGGGCAGGCACCAGTGTGCCATTGAATTGCCAGCCAAGTTCTTTTCGCAGGTGTCGCGTGGGCTTTTGAAGATGGGTGCTTGTGGGGGAGGGGGGGGAGAAGATGGGGGAGGAGGATGGAGGGCAGGTGGAGGGGGGAGGGAGAATGGGGGAGGTAGGGGGGGGGGAGCGTGGGGTGCATGAAGGGGTGGACAGGATGGGGGAGACGGAGAGGGCAGGGTTTTAAGACATGAGGATGTGGGTATGGAGATGGTTGGGTGTGGGGAGGGGGGTGAGGGATGAGGGGAGAGGGCGGGGTAAGTAGTGTGTGACTGTGATTGTTTGCAGTTGTGACAGTCTGTCGTCTAAATCTTCTGTAAACTCTCTCTCTCTCTCTCTCTCTCTCTCTCTCTCTCTCTCTCTCTCTCTCTCTCTCTCTCTCTCTCTCTCTCTCTCTCTCTCTCTCTCTCTCTCTCTCTCTCTCTCTCTCAGGATGTTATGTATGCCTTGGCAAAAGCAAGAACCCGATTTCAGTCAGGCGAGCCTTTGGTTTATGCTAATGCATTCAGAAAGACAAAAAGACAGCCGCCCCGTCACGAAGGGTGGCATGACAAATGTTCTACAAATACCTCACACACACACACACACACACACACACACACACACACACGCAAGCACGCGCGCACGCGCACACACACACACACACACACCACACACACACACACACACACACACACACACACATACACACACAAGCGCGTGCGCTCGCACACACACACACACACACACACACACACACACACGCCTGCTCGTGTGCACATACTTATGTATGCTCTCTCTATGTCTCACTCTCTCTCACACACACACACACACACA
>JADBJO010000731.1:320000-330000 GCA_016801955.1 Conus betulinus
AGAAGAATATGCGAAAGACAGAGAGTGAGAGAGAGAGAGAGATAGATAGAGAGAGAGAGAGAGAGGAGGGGAGGGCAGAGAGAGAGAGAGAGAGAGAGAGTCTGTCATGGACACTGACCGTGACACTGTTTTATCTGTTTGGGGACTTTAATCCATATGAGAGACAAACAGACAGACAGGCCGACAGGCAGATGGTGAGCTCAGTTCATTCAATTCAGGTTTAGTGGCCCACACACCCCACCCGTTGATATGTCCGATGGGAGAAATGACTTTCGCAAGAGAAGGTCCTGGAATGACACCACGTAAAGAGGGGCAATGAAAATGCCCATTTTGGGGCGGTCAGCACCACCAGGACTTCCAGTGCGCCACCTTCCACAAGCAGATTCAATGCACTCTCTACGCAATGAAACGTTTCACGTGCCCCAGGCAGACACATCTCGCTGTTTATGAAGGCGCTCGCTTGCGCCCTGTAAACGGGATAAAAAGGACACTGCATACTCCATTACCGTCACCTTAGGCTGCTTGTGTTGACGACAGATTTCGTCTTTAAGTCCTTTTTTTTCCAGTACATCACAAACTGGTGTACCTTTTCCCCATTGATGACATACAGACAAACATAGTTGGTTTGAATTAGTGAGGCTCGTTTAAAAGAAAAAAAAAATTTTTTCTAATGCTACTTGATACGTAGTATATGTAAAGATATGACACTAGAAGATCTGGTACGGGTGAGAGCACACATACACCCCCCCCCCCCCCCCTGCAGTATCTTCTCTTATCAAACACCATTATGTTGTTTTGTCTAATTTACCTTCTACTGAAACGACATGAGGAACGAAGAGATAGAAACAGGGGAGAGGAGGGGGGGGGGGGGAGGGTGGCAGAAAGATTTCATAGTGTGAAGATAAAGAAAGAAATATAACTCTGAGAAAATCAGGAAAGACGGATCGAAAGGACATTTTATTAAGAGACAAGGTAAAGAAAGTTATAGAAAGCTTTCTAAGAGAGATGACAACAGACAGAAACTGTCACAGAAGATGGTAGAGAAAGACAGAAACAAGGCTTTCTCATGGTGATGGTCAGGAAAGGTATAGAGGAGAGGGGGGGAAACACTTTTTTTTTTTTCAGAGACATGGCAACTACAAACGGACAAGTAGAAAGCGTTTTGTGGGGAAAAATATTTTTTAAGACAAATAAAAACTTTTTTTTTAAGATATGGTAAAGAAAGAAAAAGGAAAGCGTTATCAGACAGATGGTATACGTTATGTGATATATAGGTATCTTTATCTCACACACACACACCCTCCCCATTCTTTTTATGAATTCAAATCTTTGCCAAGTCATTACTATAATGACGGAAGAATTGTAAGCCTGCGCTTGTTTTCCCCCACTACTTAATTGTTCACTGTACAAAGGACAGATAGCATTCTCAGAGAGATGGGAAAGGCAGACAGACGGAAAGCGTTCTCAGAGAGATGGTAAAGAAAGACAGACAGAAAAAGTTCTCATGGAGATGGTAAACAGATGACAGAAAGAAAGCTTTCTCGGGAGAGATGGGAAAGAGAAACAAGCAGAAAGCTCTCTGGAAAAGATGAGAAATAAAGCTGGCTTGGAAAGATGATTAGCAAATCCAGACAGAAAGCGTTTTCAGACAGACGGTAGAGACAGGCAGAAAGACATGTTTCTTAGACACATGACAAAGGAAGACCGATCACGATAGAAAATGGTTCCCTCCTCCACTTCCCCCAACCCTCCACCCCCCACCCCCCTACCCCCTCCCCGTGGAGCTTCCAAATCTTGTCGGTCCTCTATTCTGCGCCCTGCTCCACTCTGCGGTGTCCTGTGTTTGCATTGTGTGATGGGGAGCCAGATGAGGGAAGAGGGGAGCGCGAGGGGGGGGGGGTGTACGTGTTGCGTAGCAACCGGGAAGTTGTGTATGAGAGAGAGAGAGAGAGAGAGTGGATGGGGAGAACGGGTGGCGAGGTAAAAGGCGGGGGGGCGGGAGAGGGGACAGGTGAGATGGAAGGAAGATTTTGTCAGGTAAAACCAACGATATGGGGAAAGGAGGATTGCATTTGCTTGTGTTCTCTCGGTCTCTATGTCTGTCCGTCAAGCCGTCTCTCTCTCTCTCTCTCTCTCTCTCTCTCTCTCTCTCTCTCTCTCTCTCTCTCTCTCTCTCTCTCTCATATGAACGTTTTCGCTGCTTCGACTTTAACCCCAACATTCCCACACGGTCAATGAAAATAGAGCAATGATCATCCCCAAACCATAAACTGATGTACTAAAAACCTGTCTTGTCTGGTTTACTACGTTGGAATACTGCGGAACCCTCTACCAATAAACATTAATTTAAGCAAAATGTTGCATTGGTTCTTTTGTGGCAGCATATTAAAAAAGAAATCAGTATTTCAAACGATAATGAATAGAGCATTAACATAGTTTAGATGAACCTTTGACCAGCATGAAATAACAATTTTATCAACAAACAAAACTTGGGCGGGGGGGGGGGGGGCATATTTGTTTAGAGTTATTTTATGTGCATTTTCCTGCTGTTGTTTGGGAAGATGGTAATGATGATAGTAGTGGCGGTAATAGTGGTGGTAGTGGGGGTGGTGGTGGTGATGATAGATATGTTGCGATTGTTGTTGTCAACCACATTCTCGCTCCTCCACACTTCTCCACCCTCCCCTTTTCTCCCCCCCCCCCCCCCCCCCCCCCCTCCCCCCGTTCTTTTCAATATTCTGTTTCGACGAGTTACTTTACTTTTTTTTTGTGTGCCAAGTTTGAATAGGAAAATCAAAACCATTGGTAATGTTATGCTTGACTCATCAGATTCATTACAATTTCGTTTTTCATGTCCTCTCTCTCTCTCTCTCTCTCTCTCTCTCTCTCTCTCTCATGACGCCACCCTTCCTTCATACATCGCAGTCATTCAGCGGATGCTGGCCATCTTCTTTGCTTGCGTACATGTGTGAGGAGAGGGGAAAGGTGGATGGGGAGGGAGGGAGGGAGTGGCAAGCTGGTCTAAGAATAGCCGAGCAGTAAAGCAGGATGAGAGGGCACATAGCGAGAGGGGACCAATAGCGGTAACTACCCTTGGCCACACTGGACCACTGGGGGGGGGGGGGGGGGGGGGCTGGATGCTGTGTGTCGTGCCACGGGGCCACTTTGGTGCCGGACTGTGGGGGGGGGTGGGGGGGGGGGGGGGGGGGGGGGGGGGGGGGGGGGGGGGGGGGATTATCGGGGATCGAACCCCGTGACGGGGGCATCAAAATAATAGCATTACCCCCCATGCATTGACCAGTGCGTGCTGCGCGCCAGCCGGGCAGGGGGAAGATGGAGGATAGATATGCTTATCATTTCTGCAGGCTTCTCGCGAAACACGGCAGGACTCGGTTGGATGGGGGAGGGGGGGGGGGGGTAGTGAGGGAGGTAGGGAGGGAGGGGTGAGAGAGAGAGAGAGAGAAGGAAATGGGGGATTAGGAGCAGGGGATAGAGGGAGAAGAGAGGGGAGGGGAGAAGAGAGGAGAGGACGGCTAGAGTATCACGTTAGGTTAATGGTGCGTGGTTGATTGAACAACGATAAAACAACAACAGGGAACGGCAAGAGTATGGTATAGTGATCATGATCATGATTGTGACAATAATGAAATGATAATAATTACATCGATAAGAATGATAATAATAAATAATAATGATGATGATGATGATGATGATAATAATCACAATAATAATTATGATGATGATGGTGATGATAATAGTAATGATAATGATAACATAATGATAATACACAGAAGGGGAGATCATGCGTCAAATCTATTTTACCTTCAAGGGAGCGAACTCTACTTCCCAATTCCGCGATGGATTTTTATCCAGCTCACCACTACCACCAACCATCTCCTGCCTGACTGCACCCTCCTCTCCTTCTTTCCCCACCCTCCCACCGCCATCCCACCCTACCTCTTTGCTTCTATCGTTCAGATGACCCAGAGCGGAGAACTGTACACTGGCAGGCCGGCGGGTCTGGAATTACGCTGTATGATACGATGTCCTCACGTCATACCACCCAGTGCCTTTATGCCCTGCCTTGAGATCACCCCACCATCAGGATATTGGTGTTCGCGTGTCTGTGAAGCTGGATGTTTGAGGTGTGTGTGTGTGTGTGTGTGTGTGTGTGTGTGTGTGTGTGTGTTAGTGTTACGTTGTGATTGTGTATGGAAGGCGGAGGGCGAGTAAAGTGTATGTGATGCGTGTGCTCTATTTTGATGGCAGACTGCACTGTATTGATCTTATAGTACTGTACTGTGTTTACTTGTCTCATTAAATAAATAAAAAAAAAAAATCCGTGTGTGTCTGTTTCATGCTTCTTTTACAAATCCACTCTTTTCGTTTCATCATCACCAAATCTGGCATGTTGTCTCGTTAGCCTATTGGGCAGGCCAAGAACAAATCACTTTTATGCTAGACAGCTGTGTTTTTAACACAGCGAAGTGATGACAGGATTCTAAGCGAGTCTGAAGCAAATCACTGTGATTAGATCCAGGACAAAAATCATGTCGCTCCCCTGACTCTCCAAACGTCGAAATACTAACCTAAGAGTGGATGGAGATGGAGGAGGACAATGGGAAAAAGGATCTTTACCGTGTGAAAGTCAAGCTACTGTTCGCAAGAACAGCGTGTCGCCGCAGTCCTGCGCTACCTTTTTACCCACCCCCCCCCCCTCATCCCACGCCACCATGCTACTGCCTCTGTTTGCTTCGGTTACATTGTGTGTGTGTGTGTGTGTGTGTGTGCGCGCGCGCGCGCGCGCGCGCGTGTGTGTGTGTGTAGTCATGTCTATTTGTAAATATACAGGCTTCCTGAGCAACAAAGATGCACATTTTCCGAACCATGGAAACTGTGTATTGCCGAAGTGCCAGTGGAGCCAGATAGTGGTGGTACCCTGAATCAGGAGGAAAGAAAACAACATGCATACAATAAATGAGTATCAAATCATGGCACTGACACTCAGACTCCTCAACAGACCTGCGCTGATTTAACAGACAGAGACTGGCAAGCATACAGATCTCAGTATTCACTTGAGGTAAAACAATGTTGAAAATCGTAAGGCATCAGGTTAGATCGATCGAATGTGGCTTTTGTGGACAGAAAGGTTGCCATTAGCTGCTTTTTTGTAGGCCGGCTGTTGGCGAATTTATCTTATTTCCCAGTGGTTAGACTGCTATAGACTGCTATAGATATATTGTGCGTTTGTGTCGATGTTGTTGTTGTGTTAGCGTTCCCTCTGGGCCAGACGGCTTTCAAATTGGACACCCTTTATCTGGTGTAGACATGACGGTCCACTTCCAAGCACTGACTGCAGGTTTTCCAGACGATAGTGGAAAGTATGGAAGATTATGGCTCACAATTAATTCCTATCATCATCTGGAACTTTATTGTGCAGTGATTATTGCTGTAAAAATCTAAATATGTCTTAAAGAGTAATGTTTAAGTGAAAACTGTTTGCGTGGATCGTATTCACCAGTTCTGAAATTTGATAGAACATGATTCAAAATGTCCAAAGAATATAGTGACCTTTATATGATCCTGTTCAACCGTGAACAACTAAAAGAACGAACTATGGTTGTTGTTTCGACTTCTGGCATTTTGCGACTTTGCAAAAAGCTTATTGTCTGCAGTTATACCAGCGATACTAGAGAGCAAGCAGATGAGTCACAGTTACATGTTTTCGTTTATTATATCATCTGTTTCATTATATCATCAGGCGTTACAGGTTTTTTTTCACAACGTATTTGACCCTCATTTGGGGCCAAAACGCAAAAAAAAAAAAAAAAAAAAAAAAAAAAAAAAAAAAAAAAACGAACAATTGTAAAGCAAAATCAGTGATAATGATTGTTTTCATTTTCATGTGAAAACATTTAGTATTGTACTGTTTTATTGAAGACCGTCGCTATTTTTGCGAAGAAAACGGTTTTGGTTTCCCGATACGATTCAAAGTTCCAGTACTGGCGAGTCGTAAGTCTTCCTTGTAGTAATAAGCCTTCCATCTTCCGTGCTCTTCTTCTACCTTTCCCCTTTCTTCTGCGGTGCGACCACACCGTCCTTCCAATCGGGTCTCACGTTCCGCCCCACTGACCAGCCGGCTTTCGTTGCCTGGCAACAAGGTGCTACACTGCAGGACCAGATGAGTCATGGCCTTATCAAAGGAGGTGGGGGGGGGGGGTGCTGCTGCGTCTTGGAGGAGGCGGACGTGTGGATGCAGGTGCAGGTGTATGACGTGTGTGGGGTACTGTGTGATAATAAGAATACCATCCGTATTGCATATACAGAGGTTACCTCAACAGATACAACAAATGTGTCCGTGGGCTTTTCGACGATAATAACAACAGCAACGTGAAACCGAAAAATACACATAATCTCTTAAAATCTCTCTCTCTCTCTCTCTCTCTCTCTCTCTCTCTCTCTCTCTCTCTCTCTCTCTCTCTCTCTCTCTCTTTTTTTTTTTTTTTTTTAAAACAGGCAAGCACTCGACAGTAATAGCAAACTCTGTCGTAGATTAAGGTCAGATGAGAAAGAAGAAGAAGAAAAAAAAAACAATCTTTATTTATCCCAAAAGAGAGAAATTGCGTATCTAAGGCAGACAGACAGACTAGAACTGATAATCAGATAATTAGACAGACGACGGTCAGACAGACGGACAGATAGGCAGGCAGGCAGGAGAAGCAGGCGGGCACTTGCTGGGGCTTTTGTGACGGCAGAGGGAGGGCAGGCCGTGTGCTGTGGGAGCCACTTGTCATGTCCCCGACTTCTGGGACAGGACAGCCAACCTTCAGCTCCCCTCCGAGGGCTGGCCTTTTCTCCCTGATTTACCCCCCCCCCCCCCCCCCCCCACCCCCACCCCCACCCCCCCCACCCACACACCTCCGTCCCATCTCGCCCCCAGTCTGTTACCTCCACCATCTCTTCTCCCCTTTCCGCCTCCTGGACACAGCATCACACTCGCCCATCTCCTCAACTATCCAGCCCTTTCCCCATTGCCCGTCCCCTCCCTGCGGAACCCAGGGGCATAGCATGCGTGCATGTTTAGCAGTCGTTGTTGTGTGCGTTGAGTTCCTCCCCCCTCCCTACCCTTTCCCCTCCTCCCCGGCTCATGCAGTGCCTGGCCGGCCGGCCCCACTACAGGTTCTTGTTGCCTCCTCCCCCCCCCCCCCCCCTCGTGTTATCCTGCGCGTGGGTATTGTTCTGGGGGCAGGGATGTTCGATTTTCTCTCTCTCTCTCTCTCTCTCTCTCTCTCTCTCTCTCTCTCTCTCTCTCTACTTAAGTGGGTGCATCTATAATGCATGATTCAAATGCAGTCAGCTGCTGCACTTTTCCCCCTTTCAGTATAAGCTACTTTGGCGATTAAAGCCTTGCAATGGAACAGAGAACACACAATCGTTCTTGGTCAATGTTCTCTTTCTTACTAACTTTTGTTGTTGTTGTTGTTCACATCACGTCATAGATCCAGACTCCGATGTCTTCTGTTAATAGATAATAAAGCAATAAGTTCGTGATTGCAACAACGAATAGATAAGCAGATGGATAATTTTTTTTTTTAATAAAGAAATGATTTTCTAAAATCTTTTCGATTTTGATGAAAGCCTATACGATATGTTCCATGACAGAAGTGTAATCAGCTACAAAAACAAAATGCAGCTCTGACGGGTTCTTCCATCAGGGATGTGAGCGTGTACGGGCACATGCAAGCGACTA
Organism: Conus betulinus; assembly: GCA_016801955.1. Lineage (NCBI taxonomy): Eukaryota > Metazoa > Mollusca > Gastropoda > Neogastropoda > Conidae > Conus > Conus betulinus. The sequence continues at coordinate 327,751 of JADBJO010000731.1, forward strand.
GTCACTGTGTTTCGCTTTGTGAAGAGCTCGTCAGGCTTGGAACCGGCAACCGGGCGCCAGCTACAAAATAAATGCCGCAGACTCCTCCCTCTTTGGCCCCTTCAGCAGCTCTGTGTGACGTCGTAGTCGGCGTCATTAGGACCGGCGGTAAGGATGACGCATGCAGCTCAAACGTGCCGGGGGGGGGGGGGGGGGGGGGGGGGGGGGGCCGGAGGGAGGAGATGGGTGTGGGTCGGGGTGGTGTCACGCTGTGTCGTCTCTGGGAACAGATGGTGGATGGCGGTAAGGCTCTTGTCACGCGGACTGTCCTCTGCTCTCTCTCTCTCTGCTCTCTCTCTCTTGTCCTCTGCTCTTCGTCTCTCTCTCTCTCTCTCTCTCTCTCTCTCTCTCTCTCTCTCTCCCTCCTCCTCCTCCTCCTCTCCTCCTCCTCTCTCTCTCTCTCTCTCTCTCTCTCCTCTTTCCCCCTCCTCCTCCCTCACTTTCTCTCTCCACTTCTCTCTCTTTTCTCTCCCTCTCTCTCACTTTATCTATATATCTATCTATCTATCTATCTATCTATCTATCTATCTATCTATCTATCTATCTATCTATCTATATCTTTCTCTCTGTCTTTCACACATGGACCACTGACACCACGGTCTGACGGTCATCAAACCACTGGATGCAGTGCCCGTGAGGTCAAATCTCCTCCGAAGCCGCCCTGACAAGTCACAGTTGTCACGCAACTGCCACGTAGCACAATCCTTGGTCACAAGTGTGCGCAGTGCAGGCACGTCTTCCCCATCAGCCGGCCTGGTCTACTGCACACCCTGCAGGACACAACAGCAAGCGGGATGGTGGAGGAGGGGAGCGGGCAGGGGATGGAGAGCAGAAGAAACTCTGTAGGCCAATGACAGAGAATGGACGGGTAGCCGGTCCTTCGCCAGTGTTCAGAGAGCTGCAGAGAGCCGCAACAGATGGAAGGAAATTGTCAGGAAGTCATCAGTATGAGGGCATTCTGGGATCATAAGCCCGTAATATCCGTTTCACCGAGGAAAACAGTCATTATCCTTCCGGAACATTGGGCATCATAAATTCCTGTTTTCCCGGGAAATTCCGCGTTGTCGCCATTATCTAGAAGTACATAACAGCTGTGTTCGCGGAGAAGCAAAGAGAGCAGTGAATGTATGAAAACCCGTGAGAACTGCTTGTGTTTTTCTTAAAGTCTGGACCGATAATAGTACTTCTTTTGCCGCGAAATGTCTTACTTTTACTGTTTTTGAAGGCTGATGTCAGTTGTCCATGGGAAAACAGTTTAATAACTAATTTCCCAGCCATCACTGTTTTCATGTAGGTTAAATACTTTTTTTTTTTTTCCCATGGAGAAAAGAGGAAAACCGGTTGTTGTAGTCTGAAGAAGACTTGATGCTCCCACAGCTCAGATCTGTTCGTCGCCAGCTGTCAGAGGGCCTCACACAACCGTTGAAGAGGAAGAGACAGCCGCCACTGGTACCTCAGTAACCCTGATATACAGTGTGACATGTTTGTCACCCCACGCCCCGAGTCACTCCGTGCCTAGTGGGAAAGAGGATGTGTCCAAACTGCCCCCCTCTGACCCCCCTCCCCCCCCCCCCCCCCACCCCCCCCCCCCCCCCCCCCCCCCCCCCCCCCCCCCCCCCCCCCCCCCTCTCCCTTCCCGTCCTGGGGAGTGAACCCAGACCATCCTTTTCTTTTGTTCCAACGTCACTTCCCTCCTCCAGCATTCTAGAAATGTCCTGAACGTGTGAATCAAAGCGCATGGCGCCTGAAGTTTAGAGTGGAGGGACTGTGGACTGACCTCAGCCAGACCTCCTCCCTGCTCTGTTTCAGAAACCACTTGCCAGGGAAGGACCCGGGGCGCGGTCTACAAACATCCTAGGCGGTGAATGTAGGCACGTTGTCAAACTGACCCACTCTAGGTGACACAGGATGGAAATGGGCACGTGCCTATACACCTCCGTGTACACCTCAGAAAGCTAGGACCAGTGCGGCATCATGTCAGGTCGTGCATCGGAAAGACCGGATTGGAAACACAGCTGACCACCATCACGTTGAAGCCAGATGACTAAATGTCTCAAATATGGCGAGAGTGTCCTTTTTTTTTTCTGTCGTGATTGGTTGGGCTAGCAACAGCATGACCTAACTTGGCTTGGCTGAAGTGTGGTTCACTTTCTTCCTGTAGATCCTTTTCTCCTCAGTGTGTGACAGCCTGCATCCCTCTCCATCCCATCC
>JADBJO010000731.1:337500-345000 GCA_016801955.1 Conus betulinus
ACTAGCTGCAGCCGATAAGCTCATCGCTTTCAGCAAGAAAAAACACACAGCAAAAGCACCCTCTCTCTCCCTCTCTCTCTCTCTCTCTCTCTCTCTTTCTCTCTCTCAGAAAACTGAAGCACACAGGCACATAAAGACAGCTACACACACACACACACACACACACACACACACACACACACACATACACATGACCGGGCGTACGCGAGCGAGCAGGCGCGCACACACACACACTCGCACTCACGCACGCACACACATACACTCGCACTCACTCGTCTAATATCACTTAATGTGGAAAGAGGTTAAATTGAAGAAAACAGCAGCAACAACAACAACAGCAACAAACAAACTCGCACTCACGCACGCGCGCACACACACACATGTTTAGATAGATAGATAGACAGTCAGTCAGACAGTTGCCGATCAGACGAGCGGCCACCCCGCCAGACAGACGGACAGACAGACGGACAGACAGACGTGGATGTCGGTGGTGCCGGGGAGCAGACACAGATAGGTTCTGCAGGCGGGCAGCGGCGGCAGGGATGTCAGCGTTATGGATCAAGCCAAATTACAACGGCCTGCCCTCCCCACATTGATTTCCCCCCCTAAAAAGCAATAGTCAGACCCCCACCCCCCACCCCCTACCCCCTTCGCCCTTGTCCTGTCCCAGCCTTAACACGACCCCTATTCTCCCCACCCACCCACCAAACAACCCCCCTCCCCCCTCCTTTCCACCCCGCCTCTTAGTACGCCCCGTCTGGTAAGGGTCATCTGTCTTCTTATTCCATGGCTCTTACTGGCTGCCCTAGGGGGAGACAGTGGCGGGGGGGGGGGGGGGGGGGGGGCAGAGCAGGGGAAGGGATGGAAGAAGAAAAACCCTAAAGGGTTTTGCACACGTGGCGTCAAAAAATCATGATTGTGGTACACTAGCATCAGCCGCGGAGCGAGATTTGGGATGTGTTGCTCCGTAAGTGGCTTCAAAAGTCTCCATGTCGTAGCTGAGATTTTTTTTTTATCACGCTGTGTGTACCATTTTTTTCAACTCGAGGATTAAAACGCTGTGTTCTTATTCGGGTGTCGTATTGCGAGGTTGATGCCCGTCAGACGATTGAGACTTGACCAATCAGAAAAGAGCTAGAACGCAGTCAAACATAGGGTGGCTAGGCTCATAGAGAGACAGCAGTGCGAGGAAAGATGGCCAGCTCAATCCGAAAATAAATCAATATGTCAGCAAGTTGACGGAAACCAGGAAAATCTGTACAATCACATGCAAAGTTACCGTGACAGAGACATGTTTCTGGTATTAAGGTTGTGGGCAAGACTTTCCAAATGAAGTAATACCAAGACGCCCGAAACCTGTCGCCTGTTTCTTAGCACACAGGCATCAGGAACGGCATGCATCTTGTGACGCGTGTTGCTGGCGTCGATTCTTGACGCTGATGCCCCTGTATGTGACGATCTTTAAGCCAAAGTCCCATTAGGCGAGTCTGTCGCTTAAGTTCGCTCGGTTTTTGGCGCTCAGCAAGAAGTGTGATCACCTTCCGAAGGCGACTGCAAGAGTAAATCCTCGCCCACTGTCCGGTCTGGAGCTGAACGTGTTCCCATTCTGAGGGGAGACAATCGCTCAGTGATCAGCCCAGCAGAGTAAAAGGGGGGAAGATCGTGTGTCCTCCACCCACCACCACGTCCAGGCACGATGTTTCCATGGGTTTCGTTGCTCTTCACCAACACCGAGACATGTCCTTTTGCTTGCAAATAATACTTCTTCATAATTATATCATTCCACTTGTAGGTCTGTTCTCATAATAAACAACACAGTCAGAATCGCTTCCATGTGTACAGAGAAAAAAAAAAAAAAAAAAAAAAATGGCGTGAACCGCGGAGGTGAAGCATGAGTTGCTTTTCCGTGTCACGTGACAAGTCGATCTGCAGGCAGCTTTCCAGCGATCGGGTCTGGCCACGGAAACGTCAAGGCGAGGGAAACAGCGAATGCAAAAAGACATCTTTCACTTGCAGTTGAGCGAGAGACACGCCTAATGTGACAAGGCCTTTAGGGGAAGAGAGAGAGAGAGAGAGAGAGAGAGAGAGAGAGAGAGAGAGACGATAGTTACAGCCCAGCAGCAAGATGGGGGGGAAGATGATAGTGATATTGATAATACGCTGGAAAACATAACATTGCGTACATGGAATATGTTGTTTGTTGTTTGTTTCTGACATGATAAGCATCTCCGTGTCTTGTTTCTATTTGTTGGTTGGTTTGCTCACCACTTATAATGTCTTTCCATATACCCGGGGGAAAAAAACACTGGTGCTGTGTGTGTGTGTGTGTGTGTGTGTGTGTGTGTGTGTGTGTGTGTGGTGCGCGCGCGCGCGTGAGTGTGTGCATGCGCGCGAGCCTGTGTGTGTGTGTGTGTGTGTCTGTCTGTCTGTCTGTCTGTCTGTGTCGGTCTGTCTGTCGGTCGGTCGGTCGATCTATCTGTCTTGATAACATTAAATTGCACTTTGTATCAAAGCGAGCGACTGTCAGGTGAAGCAGAGCCGGCGGTATCAAGTCTTTCATTTTTATCGGTCGCTCCCTCACAGTAAAACGATAACCTTTGCCGTTTGACCTATCTCTCCATGCAGGCATCATCTCCTGCCACCCCCCTCACCCACACTCCACACCCGCTCCACACCCATTCCCGAACCCACCCTGCACCCACACCCACTCAGCCTTCTGACAGTTATCATCCTCTACACCCACACCCTCTCTCCGCCAACCGGCTTGTGGCCTGGTTTCTGTAAAACTTGCAGTTGAAAAATCCCATACAGCCCAGTGTGTGTGTGTGTGTGGGGGGGGGGGGGGGGGCGTATGTATGTGTGCCTCCACTTTTGTGTTTGTTGAATGGAAAAAAGACGAGAGTGGAGTGTGGGGTTCTCGATCAGACGTGATCATCTTGAAAACAGTCATTATGAGACAATTATGAAAGCGGATAATTATGACTCATGACAGCCGACAGTTATGTCTCATGAAAATGACAATTATGAGCCATGAAACCTGACAATGATGACCCATGAAACATGTCACTTTCACTCATGCGCACTAAGGTCACTAATGGCATGGGGTGAACAGTAGGCCAGAGGAAAGGTGGTTTTGCAGGAGCACAGTATGCCTGAAGGGGGGAAGAAAAACTGCGATAATTACACATTTTTCCTTGTTGTCTGCGGTTGACTAGAATCATAAGACGGCGTTGCTTCTTTTGACTCATGAGACAGGACTCATATCAAAATTCTCCATAGCTTCAAAACCATCACGGTTTTTCTTTTTTTTTTTTTTTCATTTCATTTGACATAATTATTTCCTTGCCGTGGTAACTACTGTTTTCAGGTGAAAAAAAAAAAAGTGGTGATTGTTGTGTTTTTCTGACATTATGACTGTTCCCCTCTCTGTACGCCTCTGTTTGTTCACACAAACAGTAATTATGAACTTTTGAGGCAGGCAAAACTGCCTCAGGTTTTTCCCGGAGGGCAACACAACAGTCATGATGCCGTTCCTTTGCCAAGTATTGGCTGATGGGTAGACGGTCTGGAGAGGACTGCCCCCCCCCCCCTCCCCCGTCCTCCCTCCCCCATCATCCATTGCGCCTCAGCCTTAACCCACCCTCATCCCCAACACCGTCCTTCCCGACTCCTCTCTCTCTCTCTCTCTCTCTCTCTCTCTCTCTCTCTCTCTCTCTCTCTTTCTCTCTTTCTCTCTCTTGCAATGGTAAGACACTTTGGAAATAGGACTTGAGATTTCTTAATTCCTCTAGGTTTTTTTTTTTTTTATCCTTATCGGTCCATGGGGACGCAACAAAATATGAAGGGGGAGATTTTGAATGAAGACTGAACCCCTCTCTCTCTCTCTCTCTCTCTCTCTCTCTCTCTCTCTCTCTCTCTCTCTCTCTCTCTCTCTCTCTCTCTTCGTTTCATTATACTTGGAAAACGGAGTTTTTTTCCTCCTGAGTTTCAGTCATTTCTTCTCGATTTGCGTTCAACGAAACCAAATAGTTTAGAGCTGAGTTTTGAAATTTTGTCTAGAGGATTTTTGTTTCTTTTTTTTTTTTTAAAATTTTTTGGTCTCCCCACGCCCCCTTCCCTCTCCTCCGTACACGCTGTCCGCCGTCCTGTCCCCTCCTCCTCCCTCAACCCCGTCTCATGTCGTCTTAATGGAAAGATACCTTGAAACGAGGACCTGTTGCTTCTTTGTTCTTATGTTAGCCCGTCAGGCATTCCGCAGAAGCCAGCCAGCCATCTCTCGTTCTCTCGGTCTCTGTCTGTCTGTCTGTCTGTCTGTCTGTCTGTCTCTCTCTCTCTCTCTCTCTCTCTCTCTCTCTCTCTCTCTCTCTCTCTGTAACCGCGTACGCCTGTGTGTGTGTGTGTGTGTGTGTGTGTGTGTGTGTGTGTGTGTGTTCTTGATGTATGCTGCGTGCTCTCTGATGCAAGTTAGCAGGGACAAAAGCTTCCGGATCATGTTCTCGGTATGCCGGCTATATTACCCAGGGCTAGAACGGGGTGGACAGTTTGAACACGAAAGACGCACATTCCTCGTTTTCTTTCTTCCCTCTTTCTTTCTTGCCTGCTACTTCCGTTCGTTCTTTCCTCATTCTTTTCGTCTTTCTCCTGTGAAGTCTGGAAGTCTTCAGCACCTGAAGAGCTTGGCCGGCCCCTCATCCCTGGGCAATGCGATCAGACTTTTGATGCCTTGCCCCGCCCCCCCCCCCCCCCCCCCCCCCCCCCCCCTGTCATCGCTATTCTGTTTGTCAACGGTCTTGTCGACTTTGGGGGAAGGGGAAGGGGTGGATGGGGGGGGGGGGGGTTGAGGGAAGGTGGTGGTGGTGAGCATGAAGGAGAAGATAGGTCCCCCCCCCCCCCTCCCCCAGCCTCCCTTCTCCCACAAGTCTATTTTGCTGCGTGCAGCGGATTCGATCGCATTGCTGTATAAGAAGGGGGGGAGGAGGAGGAGGGAGGGGGGGGGGGTGAAGAAGCTCTTTGGGGGTGGCCGTTCTTTGGCAGGACCAATTATTGACCGATTATTTCTCCCTTCATCATTGCAGGGCTTAGACCTTGTGATTGGCTGTTTGGGGGGTAAAGAGTTTAGCGGATGTTGGGATGAGAATGTCGGAGAAGAAGGGGGAGGAGGGGGGAGGGGAAAGATGGGGACAGGGGGAGGGGGGGTGGGTGGGTGGGGGGGGGTGGGGTCAGTCAGCGGGAGAGGTACGCCGTCCTGGAGGAGCCTGAGACAGGAACACGACAGGAAAGGACCCTTCTTCCTCCCTCCCTCCCCCCCCCCCCCTCCCTCTCTCTCTCTCTCTCTCTCTCTCTCTCTCTCTCTCTCTCTCTCTCTCTCTCCGTCCCTCCCTCTCTGCCTCTCTCTCTCTCTCTCTCTCTCTCTCTCTCGTCAGTCTGTTTGCATCACATCCCCACCCCCTCGTCTTCTTCTCACCCGTCCTCCTTCTTCCACGCCCACTGTTGCTGTCCCAACCTCTGCGCCACCTCAGAGGCAGTGCACCCACGCCGCTCATCACAGCCCCGGCACCGGCATCCACAGGGAGCAGTCATGTCAAGTCGTCAAGAGGCAACCCACCGGAGGAGACACTGCACTGCTGCCGAGTCACTTCAGTGGTGTTCAGTGGCGCCTGTTCTGATCTAACATACGCAGGACACCACCTACTAAGCCCCCTACTGACGACAATAATTGCTTAGTCGCGGAGCCGGCGTGAGTGAGCTCTCCCCCTCCGAGGGCGCCACCACGTCCGTCCAACGACAGCCCCCATGGACTCGCCGATACCGGTGACCCCGACGGAACCAAACCAAGGCCACAGACGTGGAGAGGACATCGAAATTGAGGTCACCATGAGAGCAGGGCATGAAGGGCCACAGAATTTGAGACTTTTTTTTTTTTTATGCTGATCGATGAGAATGAGGATGATAAGATGATGCTACGGATTTCCATTTCGGTCTGAGACTACATGACAGGGCTGTACTCTACGCTTCCTTTCATAATATATCCCGGCGTCAACCAGGCCCGAGAGATACAGACACCTGCAGTGTTGGTCAGGAAATTTGAGCAACACTCTCAGAAACGCATCCATTAAGTGGATGAAACTCGACTGTGTGGTCCCAGTCTTCCCAACTGAGCCCGCAGCAAACTCAACTCTGGGTAGGAGCCGGTCGGGGCAGAAAAACCCACATGACTTCTGATGGGATTCGAACCCACGACCTCCCAGCCGGGAGCCGAGCTTTTTTCCAGTTTTCTTTTTTTAACCCTCTCCAACATTCCTTCCCTAAACTGCCTCATATGATGACGGTTAAAAAAAAAAAATCCACACACACACCACAAAAACCCACGAGGTTGTCATTGCTGTCGTTGGTCTCCTTCTTCGCTCTGGACCGGTCCACTGCACCTCGTGTGTGGCAAATGATAGCCGGGGGGTGGGGGGGGGGGGACATGAGGAAGAGGGGTGTGTGTGTGTGGGGGGGGGGGAGTTGGGTTGGCGAGCTTCTGTGGTCCACCAACTTGTTTTCTCTCGCCCTCCCCAAGGTGCGAAATAAGGCAAGGAGGTTCCGAAGAAGCTATGCGAAAAAGTGGGGGGGGGGGGGAGGGGGGGGAGGAGGAGGGGAGCGGGGAAGGGGGATGCATGGGGGGGAGGGTTTTTTTTTTTTTCCTAAAGCTCATCCGTTCTTACTGTCCTTTCTCAGCTACCCAGCTGTTGTATTGTCCAGCTTAGAAGGCAGGAAAGCAGGGCATTTTCTCCCCCCCCCCTCCCAATCCCTTCCCCCACTTCTTCCCCCCCCCCCCCCCCCTATCCCCCCCCCCCCCCCCCCCCCACCCCCCCATTCCTTTCTCTTGATGTTAAGGAGGTTGGGGATCTGTTCTTCTCCTCTAATTCAGCTGTCGTATTAGCGGTGTCGAGAAAGTAAGGGGTATACTCTTTCCTCTTTTTCAACTGTCCTGTTAGCGGTGCTGAGAAAGTAAGGGGTATACCCTCTCCTCTTTTTCAGCTGTCATATTGGCGGTGCTGAGAAAGTAAGGGGTATACTCTTTCCTCTTTTTCAGCTGTCATGTTAGCGGTGCTGAGAAAGTAAGGGGTGTACTCTCTCCTCTTTTTCAGCTGTCCTGTTAGCGGTGCTGAGAAAGTAAGGGGTGTACTCTCTCCTCTTTTTCAGCTGTCATATTGGCGGTGCTAAGGAGGTAAGGGGTATACTCTCTCCTCTTTTTCAGCTGTCATATTGGCGGTGCTGTGGAAGCTGAGGATATGCCTCTTTCTCCCGTCTGCGTTCTGTCACCTCCACGCCCTCTTCGCCATCCTTTTTTCCATCCTTATTCTTCCCTCTCCCCCCTTACTCCCATTTTCCAGCTGTTGTACTCGCGATTCTGAGAGATGCTGCGGATTTTGTCTTGTACGTGTGCTCCCTGGGTGTACAGAGACGTGTGTGTGTGTGTGTGTGTGTGTGTGTGTGTGTGTGTGTGTGTGTGTG
>JADBJO010000731.1:355000-357500 GCA_016801955.1 Conus betulinus
TGTGTGCGTGCGCGCGCGCGCGTGTATGTTGGTGTGTGTGTGTGCGCGCGCGCGCGCGCGCCCGCGCATTCTTGTGCACATGTGAAGGCAGAGGAGGAGGGGCGAAGGGGACAGGGCAGGAAGGGGGAGAGTGTGGGTTGATACGTGGTTGTGAACTTTTAACATTCTTAATATTACAATTTGACATTCTTAATGTTAACAGTGGAAATCGCCGATGACAAGGGAAGTAAATCCTGTGGGCGTGCTTTATCAGTCTCCAGATAGGAAACTCAAAATCTAATCCATAGTCACCGCACCTCTGGCTACCACCCCCTATTCCCCCCCCCCCCCCCCCTTAATCCCTGCCCCCCTGTCTGTCGGTCTGTCTGTCTCTCTCTAGCTCTCTCCTCCTCCCACGCCCTCCCCCTCCCCCCCCTCCCTGTCTGTCTGTTAATGTCGTTCCGGCTCTCATCCCTCTCTCTCATTTCTCGCTCCTTCTCTCCGTCTCCATCTCTCGCCCTCTCTCTCTCCTAAACCTTGTTGCTGTTACATTCTCTCCCATGTTAATCATGCTTCGTCGTTATAAGCGTGTTCATTGTTTTTCTTTTTTGTGTATCATGTATATGTTCATTTTGATATTGTTGTTACTGTTGTTGGTCTCGGGGGCATGGTGCAAAAAAAGCTATTAGCTTATCCATTTTACTCTCAATGAAAATTTATTTTATTCGTATTCGTATTCTCTCTCTCTCTCTCTCTCTCCTCTCTCTCCTCTCTCTCTCTCTGTGTGTGTGTCTCTCTCTCTCTCTCTGGCTCTCTCTCTCTCCCTCCCTCCCTCCCTCCCTCCCTTCCCCCATCCATAATGTTGTTTTTATATTCCCTCCACCCCCACCTCCTCACGTCCAACGCCCACCGACCCATCTCCTCCCCCCCCCCCCCCCCCACCCTCTCACATCCTTTCTACCACGCACACCATCTGGTGCGAACTCATCTGCAGGACATACCATCACTACCTCCCATATCTCTGGGACGTACCTTTTGAGGGGTCCACTTCTCTGGGAACGAACTAACCGGGGGAACGTTGAACATGGGGGGGGGGGGGGGGGGGGGGGAGTTATTTTCAGACCTTGCCCGATGTTTCTTCACCTCTCTTGACAAGCCGGATATGAGTGCACCTGTTGGTTGATCAGAATCGCGAGGCAAGAAGGAGGAGTGGAGGGGAAGGGGGGTGGGGGGGGGGGGGGGGGAGGCAGAAAGAAACAAAGAAAGAAAGAAGGCAGGGAGGAGGTGGGTGAAAAAGACGACCCGCTGCTGACCATTTTTGTCGGCAGATAAATCTCCCCATATTGTTGGCTCTTCGAGGAAGACACAAAGTCAAGAACACCATCAGATGAGTTCGGTGCCGAGTCCTAACTCAAAGAATCTGGACGAGCGACCAGTTCGTTACTGCTGCTGATGCTAACTGGCAAACAAGGGAGGTAATCTGCACCGTGCGTTTGGAGGGAACCCAGAGGAGAGAAAGTGTCACTGGAGAAAATGAATTGTCCGCCACACAAAAGCCCTTGGTTGTTGCGCGGTGCCGGTGCCGGAGGAGAAGAGAGGAGGGGACGGTATGACGCGGGGCTGAACACTGAGGAGAGAGAGAGAGAGGGGTCTGAGACAGAGTGAGAGAGAGAGTGAGAGAGAGAGAGAGAGAGAGAGAGAGAGAGAGAGAGCGTGGCCGCGCAGTAAGCCAGCATGCATGTTGCAGAAGGGGGAGGTGGCACTCTCTCTATACAGCGCACAACAGAAATAGGCAGCACGAGTGAGTCACCGACCGAGTCGTGGATTCAGAAGACTGGCACGGATAAATAGAGAAGGGGGAGAGGGGGGGGGGGGAAAGAAGAAGGGGATGAGGGGGGTGCACGGGCGATAAACTTCCACCATACTCTTGCTCTTTCACCATCCCATTCCCCCCCCTCCCCCCTCCTCCCTCACCCCTCCTCCAGGCCCATTTCCTCCCCCTCTGTGGGGTTTGGGGCTGAAGCGGAGGGATAGCGGGATGGCCTGTTGAAGCGGAGGGTAAAACAGAGAGAGGCCTTGTATCTGGTTTCCGGACCGGCCTGTTGATACGAGTGGTGGAGGAGAGAGAGAGAGAGAGAGAGAGAGGAGAGAGGAGAGAGGGAGAGAGAGAGAGAGAGAGAAGGGTAGGCCGCCAGTGAGAGAGGAGGGAGAGGTAGAGGGAGGAGGAAGGCACACAGCACGGGTTGATAACGCGCTGCTAGCTTTTTTTTCTTTTTTTTTTCTACAACGCCGGCCGTTCTCCGCCAGGTTTTGCTCTACCTTTTTTTTTTTGTCTTTGTTTTGCAATAGGACTTTTTTTTTTTTCTTAATTCCAGACCAAAAGCTAATTGGTCGTTTCAAACCACCCCTCTGCCTGTTGCCCTCTGGGGATTCCTGAAAGCATTGTCGCTTGGTTTGTGAAGCCGGCGCCAGTGGCGGGGCTCGTTTCCATGTTGATTTGATGGTGGGGGCCCCCCCCCCC
>JADBJO010000731.1:375000-377500 GCA_016801955.1 Conus betulinus
ACTGGATTTAACATCTGAACATCTGAACTAACTGGATTTAACATCTGAACATCTGAACTAACTGGATTTAACATCTGAACATCTGAACTAACTGGATTTAACATCTGAACCTGAACTAACTGGATTTAGCATCTGAACATCTGAACTAACTGGATTTAGCATCTGAACATCATAAATGCAGCACAAGTTTTTGAGCATTGTGCCGGCATCTTCAGTCACTCGGCAACGTTTGATTAGACGTTGTGCCGGCATCTTCAGCCCACTCGGCAACGTTTGATTAGACATTGTGCCGGCATCTTCAGCCACTCGGCAACGTTTGATTAGACATTGTGCCGGCATCTTCAGCCACTCGGCAACGTTCGACATATTGTGCCGGCATCTTCAGCCACTCGGCAACGTTTGATTAGACATTGTGTGCCGGCATCTTCAGCCACTCGGCAACGTTCGACATATTGTGCCGGCATCTTCAAGCCACTCGGCAACGTTTGATTAGACATTGTGCCGGCATCTTCAGCCACTCGGCAACGTTCGACATATTGTGCCGGCATCTTCAGCCACTCGGCAACGTTTGATTAGACATTGTGCCGGCATCTTCAGCCACTCGGCAACGTTCGACATATTGTGCCGGCATCTTCAGCCACTCGGCAACGTTTGATTAGACATTGTGCCGGCATCTTCAGCCACTCGGCAACGTTCGACATATTGTGCCGGCATCTTCAGCCACTCGGCAACGTTCGATTAGACATTGTGCCGGCATCTTCAGCCACTCGGCAACGTTCGACATATTGTGCCGGCATCTTCAGCCACTCGGCAACGTTCGATTAGACATTGTGCCGGCATCTTCAGCCACTCGGCAACGTTCGACATATTGGCCGGCATCTTCAGCCACTCGGCAACGTTCGACATATTGTGCCGGCATCTTCAGCCACTCGGCAACGTTTGAGAGACATATACCTCACGTGTACAGTGCCTCTGGTCTTTGCAGGAAGCAAGTTTCAAAAAGAGGATCTACAAAAAGAGAACTTAGAATTAGGACACACATAGCCATGAAGTAACATTCTTTTGCGGGTATCAGAATATTCAAGGACACTAACAGCAAAATCAGGTTAGTCGCCAAGGGGAAAGGAATATACGCCATGTATCACGCAAATACTGCATTTGCGTGGGCTAGCATGATCTGAACCTGCCTGCAGAGGAAGGTCATCATTGTTACATTCTAAACGTTGAGACAGCAGACCAGCCTAGGTACACATCGTTAACATGGCTTGGTTTTCAATGTTTGTCAAACATGTTTTTATTATGAAAAGAAATGTCGGAGCAGTGACGCGCCAAATGAAAGTAACGAACCTGAACCTGTTGGCCCTCTTCAGGCAGGACAAGAACAAACAAACAAACAGGCAAACATTGTAAATAAACATATAGTGAGGGGGAACCAAATGCAGGTGAACAAGTCCCCAGCCACCGTGAACATTGCTGTAGGGGTAGAAGGCTGGGAGGGGGGGAGTACAGGAAACAGGAGTGACAGTACGACGTTGAAATGTGAATACATCTTTGACTGACATCCATTGGAAGCTTTGAGTTCTATCTTTATCACAGAACAATGTGTTTCTGTCCGACCAGACTCAGCTTTCGTCGCCGGAGTGGAAAGTCGTCATGGACCGCCACCCACAATTTTGTGGTGTTTCCAAGACCACAGGCGAAACTTCGCAGTCCAACGGACCGCCCTAAGGGAGCAGCGAAGGATAGAAAAAGGAATCTGAAGAAAGCGATGTGAAGAAATGAAAGAGACTGAAACCACGTCATGAATAGTCAAAATAAAGGAATGTATTGGTAGATACTGAAAACCACGTCATGAATAGTCAACATAAAGGAATGTATTGTTATGAGATACTGAAATCCAGTCATGAATGGTCAAAAATAAAGGAGGATATGTTATGAAATACTGAAATCCAGACATTGAATGGTCAAAAATAAAGGAATGCATTGTTATGATGTACTGAAATCCAGGCGTGAATAGTCAAAATAAAGGAAGATATGTTATGAGATACTGAAATCCAGTCATGAATGGTCAAAGTAAAAGGAATGTGTGTAAGCCTGTGCTTTGAAACTTGTCATGTGTTGATTGCATGGCTGTTCCGCTGTTATCCATAACTTTTCACATACAAGGTCCGTTTAAAAAGAAACACAATAAACGAGAGAGAGAGGAGAGAGAGAGAGAGAGAGACGGAGAGAGAGAGGAGAGAGAGAGAGAGAGAGAGAGAGAGAGAGAGAGAGAGAGAGAGAGAGAGAGATGCTAAACGTAAGAAGACTGTCAGTGCCGTAAACTGTAAGGGAGACAATCGCGGAGTGGCACAGACTTGTGTGCATCGTTCAGTCAGTCTCACTGTGTATCCTCCAAGTGTCTGCATTCAACACAGTGGAGCTGCTGCTAAGTGCGCGCTGCAGGTTCCTCCACAACCAAGTCTCACGTCTCCTGCCGCCAACCCTATCCACCCAACAC
>JADBJO010000731.1:382500-385000 GCA_016801955.1 Conus betulinus
GGGATTGGGGCAATGAGGTTGGGGGGATTGGATTATAGGGCCTGTAGAAGGGGTTTGGGGGCAATGGCGTTGGGGGGATTGGTATAGGGCCTGTAGAAGGGTTGGGGCAATGGCGTGGGGGGGGGGGGATTGGTATAGGGCCTGTAGAAGGGGGTTGGGGCAATGGCATGGGGGGGGATTGATACAGGGCCTGTAGAAGGGGTTGGGGCAATGGTTGGTGGGGGGGGGGGGGGATTGATACAGGGCCTGTAGAAGGGGTTGGGGCAATGGGGGGGGGGGGATTGATTATAGGGCCTGTAGAAGGGGGTCGGGGCAATGAGGTTATGGGGATTGGTATAGGGCCTGTAGAAGGGGTTGGGGCAATGGCGTTTGGGGTTATGGGGATTGGTATAGGGCCTGTAGAAGGGATTGGGGCAATGGCAAGGAGGGGGGGGGGGGATTGGTATAGGGCCTGTAGAAGGGGTTTGGGCAATGGCGTGGGGGGGGGGGGGATTATAGGGCCTGTAGAAGGGGTTGGGGCAATGGGGGGGGGGGGGGGGGATTGATATAGGGCCTGTAGAAGGGGTTGGGGCAATGGCGTTGGGGTTGGGGGGATTGATATAGGGCCTGTAGAAGGGGTTGGGGCAATGGGGTTGGGGGGGACTGAGATGGGGGCGGTGTGCCCGGCCACCTTGACTCACAATCAAAGCAGAATGAAACTGTTCCCCCTTTTTACCTTAGTCGTTACTTTCCAATACATTCATTTAAACATAAGATATTCTGTAGTTCTGATTTTTAGTACAACACCCGTCCAAGTGTGTGTGTGTGTGTGTGTGTGTGTGTGTGTGTGTGTGTGTGTGTGTTTTATACAGGTTCCTGTTCAGTGTACTTACTCAGAACTTCGTGTACATCATTGTGAATATTTGTTTTCTGATCAATGTAAACCAATCCATGTACGTGTCTGTCCACGCATATTGCCATTTCTTATGAACACGTGGAGCGTAAGCCATGGGTCACGATCCCGAAATCTTCAGCAATGTACGCAGGTCACAGATACACTTGTACCCACTGCTACAGACAGTAATATCAATTATCTGAAACGAATCTTGACTTATTTAATTAAGTCGCAAGGTTGAAAAGGGGTTCAAGGTCATCATGTTTCAGCCGTGGGTGTGCAGATGTAAAATGAAGATCCGTTAGCAGTCAGACGAGTGAGACCACCCCCACCCCCACCCCCACGCCCACCCCAATCTCATTACCTCGCCTTCCCTCCCTCCGTTCCTCCCATCACCCTCACCTATTTTTTTTTTTTTTTAAGATAAAAGAGATAAGATAAGTTAAGAAACACTTTTATTATCTCATCATGAGACATTTGGTCCAGGTGCATTTCACACAAAACCACAGCACTAGAAACCGACAAAACACAAAAACATAAAAAATTATCCACATCACAGAACACAATCATTTCATAAACTCATTGCACATTATAGTATACACAATATCATTTATATTGCACATTCATACATAATCACATCATTTACATTGTATATTATTAAGACAAATTCACAATAAAAACGTTTATAAATGTAGATTTAACGATTAAATCAAACAAATTTGTGTATAAATGATATTATATGACACATTTACAGCCCCACAAATACACCCATGCACATACACAAAATTTGCACAAACATCCCCACACTCACAGACAGGTATCCATCCATCCCTGCTCACCACACACACGTGCACGCCCTCGCGCGCGCACACATGCGCATACAATACACACACACATGCATATAAACACAAACACAAACATACACTCACATGTGCACACGCATGCGTACACAAACATGCACATGCGCACTCTCACCTAATACAGATTGTTTCCCTTTTTCTTATCTTCGAATTTGATGAGGTAAGTGATTGCTCGTTCTTCATTTTCGTTGTCGTGAGTGTCGTTTACCTTGCCTGAAGAAGACTTCAGAGGTCCAAACGCGTCGTGTTTTGTCTTATGATTGGTTTGTTCATCTTTGGCGGATATAGTACGTGAACTTTTTTTTAAAGATTTGTGTAGAATTCCTTATACAGTTCCCTCATTTTGCCGCTAACTTGTTTTTCTTTTTTCTTTTTTTTTTTCTTTTTTTTTTTTTTTGTTTGTTTGTTTGTTAACCAGCGTGATGTTTGATATGTTTTGTTCACATTTATTTGTTTGCTATCGTTCATAAATTGTTTATCTGTTGTGTCACGCGTTGTTGCTATGACGTGTTTCTTTCCTAAAGATGTCCCTGGTCATGCCCATTGCCATTTTAGCGCGGCCTTTTTAGCAGAAGCAGTAGTAGCTGGGCTGCGGTTGTAAATAATCACAGTGTAAGAGGTAGCACTGGTTTGATGGTGTTATTTTACTTCCTTCCAATGTACGTCACTTGGTGAAACGAGAGAGAGAGAGAGGGGGGGGGGGGGGGGGCAGAAGGGAAAGGGAAAGAGGGAGAGGGGGGTTGGGGGGTTGGGAGGGGGGGGGGGG
>JADBJO010000731.1:395000-397500 GCA_016801955.1 Conus betulinus
GCGCGCGCGTGTATGTACATGCGTGCGTGTGTGTGTGTGTGTGTGTGTGTGTGTGTGTGTGTGTGTGTGTGTTCAATCGTGAAGTGCGTGCGCGTATGCGCGCGCGTTTGTGTGTGCGCTCCGCTTATTCTGCTCTTCTTACTCTGCACACAAGGAGCAGGAAGGAGTGAGTAAGTAGAATCTAAGTAGGAGGGGAGAGGGAGGGGGCCGGGGGGGGGGGGGGAGGGGGAAGACGGGGGGGGGGGGGGGGCGTGGTGGGGGGGGGGGGAAGAAAGAAAAAGGGGCAATTTGGGCCAAGGACAGAAGACATGATTATCATGTCACTGCGTCGTGCCGCTGGTGTAGTCGACACGTGCGTGTTGGGCGGGGCAGGCGCTTTATAGCAAGCAAACCATTTGAGGGGGGGGGGGGGGGGGGGGGGGGGGGCTGAGGTGAGTGAGAGGAAAGCAGGCTTGGAGGGAGTGAGGGAGGGAGCATTGGGGGGGTGGGGGGGGGGTGGGAGTTAGTTATTTCCCCCTTCCATTCTTGACGGCCCGAATAATTGCCTGGAGAGAGAGAGAGAGAGAGAGAGAGAGAAAAGAAGAAGAAGAAAGGAAGGTAGGACTCAGTCTAACAGATGGAATGAGGCGAGGGAGGAAGTGGGGGGGGGGGGGGGGAGGGGGGCTGCAAAAAACTAGTGGGGCCGCAAAGAAAGGCGAAGAGGGGGAGAGTGGGGGGGGGGGGGGGATGGGGTGGGGGGCGACAAACGTGCTGTCGTCGTTTAGAAAGAAGTACGAAAAGAAGTAAGACAACCAGAGAAAAGAAAAAAAAAAAAAAAAAGTAGAAGAAAGGGACGCAACTCGTGCCGTTGTTCAGGTGAGCTGTTGAGAGATTGTCATGGTGGCCGCCACATAGCTAACGTGACTAGTCTAGGAGCGCCTGAGGAGACTGGAAGGGTGAGATGGAAGGGGGGGGGGGGGGGGGGAGGGGGGGGGGGGGGGGAGGGTGTCAGGCGGGGATGGTGGGATTAGGTACGAAGGAAATGGAAGAGTCAACGTTTGAGTTTTTGCGACCTGTCTTCATCCTGCTAATGCCGTCGTGTGCACATCTGACTGATCGCCCATTCGACGCTCGCTCTTCTTACAAAAAAAGGCGCAATTTGTAAGAAGCTAGTTACCGTTAAATTGCTATGGAACTGTAAAACTGCCAGAACTATCTATCAGTGCCTTATGAAAATGGAGGTTTCTTTCACACAGGGCCTGTTTCAGTCTGTAGGAATAGAACTTCGCTCCCGCCGTACTTTCTTCTGATTCAATAAAAGCATCATAAAATAAAAAAAAACATGCCATTGATTGTTTTGTATCGATCAGAACCAGTTCCAGTCATCTGTGGTTGGTTGTGTCGCAGGGCCAGATTTGGGGCCACGGCTTTGTGCGCCAGATGGCCAGTTATTTGGCGGTGTTGATGTTCTTGTTATCATAAGCTTGGTTAACACATCTCTCTCTCTCTCTCTCTCTCTCTCTCTCTCTCTCTCTCTCTCTCTCTCTCTCTGTGTGTGTGTGTGTGTGTGTGTGTGTGTGTGTGTGTGTATGTGTGTGTGTTTGTGTGTGTGTGTGTGTAATGCTGCTACATGGCAGCTGAACGACTTTTTGTAAAAAAAAAAGAAAAAAAAAAAAAGTGGTCACATCTTTGATGGCTGACATGTGTGTGTGTGTGTGTGTGTGTGTAGGAGTGGCCCAGGAATGATACTGACGCGCCCAGGCATATACAAGAGATTGCAGAGAAAACCTGATACTTTCTCTCAGTATGGGAGTGAAAGCAGGAGAGTGGGGGTGAAGGGGGTGAAGGGGAGAGGGTCAGGGTGAGGCGTCTCTTATTTGAAAAAAAAAAAAAAAAAAAAAAAGCAAAAAAAAAAACTCGGGCAATAGCTTAGTGAAGAGCGGGACGAGTCGCCGCTTGTGTATATCAAAACGATGACACCAGACTCAAAACCGCGGGACTTGGGAGGGAGTGGGGAGGGAGCGGGGGGAGAAGGGTGCGAGGAGATAGCAATCCGCGGGACAATAGCTAAAGGGGGGCGAAAGGAATGTCTGGCTACAAGGCCCAGATAGCGACAGCGAGAAGGCGAAGGGAGGGAGGGGAGGGAGGTGGGAGGGGAGGGAAAGGGGAGGGAGAGAGAGAGAGGAGACTGAGGTGTTGCCGGTTGGAACACCTGTCGCTCTGACCTCTGTTTTGGCACCTTTCTGGTGTCTATGGCAACCGGCGGTTTGGGGAACGTCCTCGTTACGACGGAAACTGAAGGGTGGCTGCAGGTTTGGACGCCATTGGGCCGTGCAGTGTGCAAAACCGAGCCGTTTTGCAGCTCAGCTGGCGTGGCCGTGGCCGATGAGTGAAGCGAGGGTGGCGGAGTGAGGCAGATAGATAGGGGGGGGGCGGGGTCCAATCCCGCTTGACGACTCTGATCTATGTAAGTCTTGCACAGCGAGGGGGCTTTGGGAGGGAATGGGGAGGAGAGGGAAGG
>JADBJO010000731.1:405000-407500 GCA_016801955.1 Conus betulinus
TTCAACAATAACAAAGATACAGCACTGAATGGACAATAAACCTGGGCTAATATTCTGCGCATGCCCAACGAGGAACACACTCGCAAGTATAGCTGGAACCAATCACTGAAGTGAATAACAGTAAGCATAGTAATAGTACAAAACATAAATTGCCGACACGTGCATTCACGAAGTCCCCACCGTTTTGATTGGTATCACTTGCAAGCAGTCAGATCGATCATTTAGTGCGACAGGCGATGAGGTGTGAATTCTATACAAGACGTGAGGTCAGCTACCAATGCTCTATACATCTTGAAGACTTCCCTGTTCGGTGCACTTCATTCGGCCGCCCGCTGCGTTTTTGTCCCGAGGGTGATAGAGCAGCTTTTATTGTGTGTGTGTGTGTGTGTGTGTGTGTGTGTGTGTCAACGAGTGCACGCGTCTGGTGTGTGTTGGTTGGTATTACTGTCAGCGCGCATTTGTAGTGAAGGTGACCTAGCAGTTTTTATTGTCCGTGCCCCACGTGCATGTGTGTGTGCGTGTGTGCGTGCGTGTGTGTGTGTGTGTGTGTGTGTGTGTGTGTGTGTGTGTGTGTGTGTACGTCATCTGTGTGCGCATGGGCTTTAAACGAAGAGTGACCAAAAGACGGACGAGAGGCAGAACAAGGAGGAGGATGAGTGGATCAGCAAAGAGAAGACCTGCTGAACCCACACGCCCAGAGAAGGCTGCACACTGGAAAGGCGTTTCCCCTATGACACCGTACTCGCGTCTAAAGGCAATAATAACCGTTTTCCTCTGGCAAACAGCTAGGATCCTCAAGGAAAATAGGAAAAAGAGGGGAAACACTTATTGTCCGAGGATCAAACTGTTTTTTACAGGGATCACAACTGTTTTCCTTTTTTTTTTTCTTAGGACAAGAACGGTTTTGAGCTTACAAATGTTTTCTTTAAGATAATAACGATTAGCTTTATTTTCCTGAGAAGACGATTCTCGTGAACAAAACGACGTTAACAAGGAAGACAGCTACCACGAGAGAAGGGAGCATAAATATTATTAGCGTAACTAACCAATATTAGCTGTTTTTTCTGTTCTCTGCTGTTTTTCATTAGTAAAATCCGTTAGGAAAATGTTCTTTGCGGTTTTCCATGGACAAATAACTCCCCCACCCCCCATCTCCTTTGTTTTTTGTTTGTTTGTTTTGTTGTTGTTTTTTTGTTTGAAAGGTCACAGCTGTGTTCTTTTGCCCGAGAAAGACAGTTACTATCGGTGTTATCCCTAGAGATATCACAACTGCCTCCTTCATGTTCGCGGGAATAACAACAATTCACCCGTAAAGAAAAGAGTGAAGCTAGGGACCACCCCTGTTCCACAGTGAAGAAGACATTTGCATAGTGATACCCGTAATACCAGTCCGCATGCACCTATTAGAAACGAAAGGCGATCATAGCTGTTATCAACGTTTCAGTTCGAGAGAGAACACCCGTTTTCGTCAGGAAAAACAGGAATAATGGTCAATCTACACTGAAGAAAAGTCGTGTTTTAGACGCTACAACGCTCCCATACAGAAGGGCCTGGCTCCGGGGTCTTGTCTCGCCCTAATCGCCGTCCACGTCTTCCCCACTTGGCCCACAAATGTCACAGACGCCAAACCGCCGTCCGTCGGCTTGTCGGTCCGTTGAGATGGACAGAAGAAAGAGGACAGTGGTACGGCAGTACGTGCTGGGATGGAGGAACGTGACGTACTCTCTCTCTCTCTCTCTCTCTCTCTCTCTCTCTCTCGCACGCTCACATTCAAAACCCTCTTTTCTCTCCCCCCCCCCCCAATCCCCCCCCCCCCCCCCCCCCGGGAAAAAAAAGCCGCAAACAAACAGCATGGCAGGTTTGTTTTTAAGCCAGATTCAGGCGAGAGCTTTGCTGGGATTGGTCTGTATTATTTATAAGGAAACAAAATATCGGTGGGTCCAAAACCCACAGCAACACCGGCTTTTCCAAATAAACCCCAGAAACTGGATTGTCGAGTTCCGGTGATTGTTCTTTTCTTTCTTCTTCTTCTTCTTCTTCTTCTTCTCTTCTCTCTCTCTCTCTCTCTCTCTCTCTCTCTCTCTCTCTTCAATTGCATTTAAGAAAAAATATTCTCCTCTCTAATCAGTGAGGGCAAGATGTTCTTCAACAACAACAGCAACAGCAACAATAACAGCCAAGCAAATGCAAAGAAAGAAAGAACGGAAGAAAGAAGAAAAGAAAGAAAAAAAACTATCTTATTTATTATCCTTGTTAATAAGAAGTTTATCTCGTCTCGTTTTGTCTCTCGTTTGCACACATACATACATTTTTACACACACACACACACACACACACACACACACACACACACACATATATATATATATATATATATATATACTTACCCATATATATATATATATATATATATATATTATACTTACCCAGAGAGAGAGAGAGAGAGAGATTAACTGGCCGTGGAGTCGATAAGCTTTGCCAGGCCATTGAGGAAGGCAAT
>JADBJO010000731.1:415000-442500 GCA_016801955.1 Conus betulinus
TTATCCTTTAGTCATTTATCCGTAATTATCTTCATCCGTTGTCCATAATCATGATCATCCTCGTTTTGCTCACATCACTATCAACCTCGACCTGACCTAGCAGGCACACCTCTCTTCCTGTAATTGGTGAGGATTAACTGTTCATTACAGAGAACAGTGTCGCTAGAATTCTTATGTTGGAAAACTGATTAAGCCGTCTAAACGTAATTGATATCTGATCAACGAGGCGAGGGAGAGGACGAAACAGCGGTCGTCCTCATGTGCGATTGTCAAGATGGACATTGAAACTTAATGAAAAGTGGTTCGGGGAATTACAGTCATGGACGGAAAGAAAAACTGAGTTGAATTGTCCTCCAAACTGAGCTGAATTGTCCTCCAAACTGAGTTGAACTGTCCTCCAAACTGAGTTGAATTGTCCTCCAAACTGAGTTGAAATTGCCCTCCAAACTGATGAAATGACTGATGAGAGTGGCGAACACAAAGACGTTCACCGATCGGCCATACCACGTGCTTTCTCTTCACATTAAACAGTAAATAAGTGGGGTAGTTTTTGCTCCCATAAGGAAACCTAACACAGAATAACTTTTATTCAAGACTGGCACAGCCCTTTAAACTTGAATAAAGTCAGACAAATACAAAGACAATCTAGTGGGGGGGGGGGGGGGGGGGGGGGGGGGGGGGGGGGGGGGGGGTGGGGGGGGGGGGGGGGGGGGGTGGGGGGGGGGGGGGGGGGGGGGGGGGGGGGGGGGGGGGAAACAAGCGCAGGCCAACGACTAAATTGTCTTCATAGTAATGACTTCGCAAAACTTTGGCCTTAAGGAGGGGGAAGGGTCGGGAGGTTGAAAATGAAGAAACTGGGGACATGAAATTAAGAAAATATATCATAGATTTGAAAACTCTTCATTTTCAACCTCCCTCCCCTCCCCCTCCTTAAGTCCAAAGTTTTGCTAAGTCATTACTATGAAGATAATTTAGTCGTTGGCCTGCGCTTGTTCTCCCCCCCACCCCACCCCACCCACCCACTATTAGATTGTATTTGTCTAACTTTATTCAAGTTTAAAGGGCTGTGCCAGTCTTGAATAAAAGTTATTCTGTGCTAGGTTTCCTTATGGGAGCAAAACCTACCCCACTTATTTACTGTTTTATTGTTTACTGTTCGCTGCCTCATTTCATTTCGAATTTCTCTTCACATGTCCGCGCGTCCCCGTACACACCGAAAACGTACAGGAGAGCTTGTAGACTCGCCGACTATGTAAGCCATCCTGCCTGAAGCCAAGTAGGTCACACTTTGTCGTCGTTCAGCCCACTCTCAGTGGCGTGCTCTCTTTCTGCGAACGTTATCGTTATATTTGTTGTTTGTTTTTTTCTAGATGAATATTAAACGTCGACATGGCATTGCAGTACGTTACAATGGTGATAACACAACCACCAGTACGCTCATTTACGACTCGGTTACGGTTTACGGATACTGGTTGAAAACTGCCAAGTGCGCCGGCATGCGAGTGTGTGTACACAAGTGTGAAATGGGGGTCACACAGGGGGGGGGGGGGGGGGGGGGGGGGGGGGGGGGGGGGAGGGGATGGTATGGACGAGGAAGGATGTCGATAGAAATGCAAATCTTCAACGCGCTGCGACATAACCATGCGACCATGCCGCGGCAAAAGCAAACAAACAAGCAAACAACCATCATCGATCCTTTCTTGTCACGATATTGAACGACTGAACATCAAAGGTGTTAATTATCCCTCCCGTAGATCAATAAACTAGACCTTACCCCCAAAGGCCGGTGTCCTGTTTTGGGGCAGTGTTGTAAGCTGAACTGGGTCACTCGGGAAGGGGAACACGTCCGTTCGATCGGAGGGTGACGTCCCCAACGAACAAAGGGGACTGGATTCCTTGAGGAAGAGCCAATCAGAAGAAAGATGACAAACTTCGGCGAAATTGCCTATCCCAACACACACACACATACACACACATGCGTGCTTGTCTTGTTTTATTTTTTTTTTTTTTTTTTTTTTTTTTCTTTTTGTCTTTACTTGATGAAGTACTTTTCTTTTGCTCTGTCACACGCTTGCTTTTTACATTGGTATATCGGAGGTACACCGAGAGTTAGAAAGCCGCATATTCTGCTGGCCAATGAGATGACGTGGCTATTTTTAGTGCGTGGGGAACAAAATACCGGCGGAACAGAACGTTCTCCCCTTCTCCGTGTACCCCGTACGTATACCCTGAAGTGAGGGTCCTACACTGACGTAATGACCTACTTGTCCGAGTCCTTTGGTCGTGGGACACTCCGTCTGCCACATGCTGAGTCCTGGCAGGTGGATTTGTTACTACCTCAGAAATGCCCCGCTTACACGCCCCCCCCCCCCCCCCCCCCCCCCCCCTTTTACTTTATGTGTGTGTGTGTGTGTGTGTGTGTGTGTGTGTGTGTGTGCAGTATTTATGGCCTGTATGGTATAGTCCGGTGTGATGTGGTGTAGTGTGAAATGTTGTGTAGAGTTGTGTGTGTGTGTGTGTGTGTGTGTGTGTGTGTGTGTGTGCAAAATGGGATGGACAAGGAAGGCATCACTTAGCTGGATAGCTGTTGGAACACTTTTTGTTTGTTTTCGTCATTATTCAGATGAAGCTTATGTGTCATCCAAGCTTTCTTATAACAAATGTATGCTTGTGTACTGTGAATGATAAGTGATAGCTGAGATAATTCGCTAGACTTATAAAATTGATTATCATCAGACAGAGAAACTATGGTGAGACAGAGCGAACTAAGAGACAAATCAGTTGAGTATAAAGGACAAAGACAATGGGGCCCTGAATAGATCCAATGCAACGTTCAGCCGCATGTCTGCATGAAAACACCAAGAAAGTAACCCCTGCAAAGTCAACGTTTTGACACTTTTGATATTTGTATTTAGATATATTACTTTAAAGGTGTGTTATTTTATTTGGCACTTGTATCTCCTCTACAATATTTGTAGCGAAGGTTTTAAACGGTAACCGGAATAATCCAAGCATTCAAAGACAGCTGAAATTTGTCCGGAGTGAGCAGAGCTGGTGAGAGGTCTCAGCCAGAGGGGGATGCTCCGTGTTCATTCACAAAGGCGCAGGCCAGTGATGGCTCAATCAAGGGCACCACCCCTCGTCATATCAGTGCGCCAAGGTACAAAACTTAATCCCAAAATGTATTTGTTCCGAAAGTAAGCCACCCATAGTATTATTTTAAAAACAGCTCAGAAGAATGGATTTCAATCCAAGGCAAAATCACCCTCACGGAAACTGGGATTACTTGATGCCTGATTTTTTTTCCGATGACGTCAAGTGTTCATCGGTATTTCTGAATAACCCTGCGCATACCCCGCCAGTGAGCCTCCATAAACGTCACGGGTCGTCCACTGAGCTCCACAGAGTTGCCACTGAGTTTGTGTGTTTCAGGACTTCGGTCTATTTTGCTGAGTCAGAGTGTGTTGGACAGATAGACTCGCTATCATCAAAACACCGGGCTATTAGGAGTGTGTGTTACCAGTTGCCTGCCGGTAGTTCGAAGTTTCTGTATTTCTGTAAACAGATAGCAATCAGAAAGTGTTACCAGTTGCCTGCCGGTTGTTCGAAGTTTCTGTATTTCTGTAAACAGATAGCAATCAGAAAGTGTTACCAGTTGCCTGCCGGTAGTTCGAAGTTGCTGTATTTCTGTAAACAGACAGCAATCAGAAAGTGTTACCAGTGCCTGCCGGTAGTTCGAAGTTTCTGTATTTCTGTAAACACACAGCAATCAGAAAGTGTTACCAGTTGCCTGCCGGTAGTTCGAAGTTTCTGTATTTCCGTAAACAGATAGCAATCAGACGCCAGATCAGCTCACCCTTGACACGTGTCTCGCTCACTGATCAGTAGAAAAAGAGGAAAGTGATTATTTAAAACCAAGCATCCCCACCGCACCAACCAACCACCAACACACGCCCTGTGATAATAATAGTGCCATTAGTGGAAGAAGAGAAGCCTGTGATAATTAGTATTTTTAAAGCTACACCTGTGATACTGGTACCTCTGTGTAATTGTCTTTAATTGAATAAGCAACCAAAGCACGAGTGACGACAATGCCGTATGAAGAGAGCGTGATCGCAAATCGTGCGCGGGCAATTCAAAACATTTTGGAACTCTTGGCACGACTGGGAGAAAAAGCGATGGGAGGCAGAAAAAATCACGGACGATTAAAACGACAGAGGCGAAATGTGCTGCACAGCCAAAGTGACAGTGCCCCTGGTGCCACGGGGAAATACATAGACTGTCGGCCGCAGAAGACAATGTCGGCGCCGATATTTATTAATCCAAAGTATAGGATCAGCGAGAGGGGACCTCGAGGCCCGGACACGGACCCCCTGTGTGCGCCTCTTTTGTCACCACCAAGGGTACCGCCGCCGCCCCTTCCTATCATCGCTGCAAGTGGTTCGACTGCCACACCATACAACCACTGGAGTCATTTCAGTGTGGTTGGTAAGATTCCGTGCAGGTTTTCTGCACATTTCTGGCTTTTTTTTTTTTTTTTTTTTCGTCTTTGTGGGTTGGGGATGTGGAAGACCGTTTAGACCTGCTCGCACATGGGAAGATTTGACCATTAATGATGAAGTGTTTTAAAAGATGGAAAAAGAAGAAAAGAAAAGCGTGGGCAAGCGGTTACTGTTGTTCTTCTGAATGTTGAGATTTTTTTAACCGTGTGCCAGCCTGCCAGCACCTGCCCCTTCCTTTATCCTTATATTTTATATCTGCAACACTGGTAGTAGTACCCTATGAAAAGAACGGAACAAAAAGCATGGCACTTTATCCGATGCTGAGTTTATTATTAATACAAGCTTACTTTCGCAAATGGTATAAAATGCTAGCAAATTGTTGTGTAAATTATGATAAATTTACAATCTAATTCAATGTTGGGGGGGGGGTCGAAAGTCTAATTTTTGTTAAATATTTGTTTGTAAAGTAATTACCTCGCTTGAAAAGCCTCGCTCCGTTCTGTGTTTAATTTTAAATCAGCTGATGCTTTCACTTTTTTTCGGACTTGGTGAGTTTGTCGTTCACTGGGACTCGGTTACATTTTACGGATAATTTCTGTCCTCGCGGTCCGTCAAGACAAACCAAGCCGTGTTGACGTGTGCGATGCCGCGCAGTCACGAGTCTAGGGTGAGGCTGAGTGGCTTAAACCCAACTTTGAAAATTAAAAATGGAGCTTGTTGGGCCTAACATGGGCTGGCTGATCAGCTAACGATGAGCAACTTTCCGACAGCGCGTGTCATTGGGAAGAATTGTGGCATGCTCGGACAGAACACTTTGTCACAGGACTTGCTCTGTGCCATTGTCAGACATTGTATCGGGAAGAATTGTGGCATGCTGAGACAGAACACTTTGTTTCTGGAGGACTCGCTCTGTGCCATTGTCAGACATTGTATCGGGAAGAATTGTGGCATGCTGAGACAGAACACTTTGTTTCTGGAGGACTCGCTTTGTGCCATTGTCAAACATTGTTGGGTGAATATAACGATTTCGACGGATTCGTGAAACACACACACACACACACACACGACAACTTAACAGCGGGCCAAAGTTACGGAAAGTTCACGTTATTGTGAAACAGAAGAGCACACGGCCCAAGGGTTGCAATGGTGCTGTGGACGAAGAGCCTTTGTGCCAACCGTCTAAAGGTTGCGTCACTTTCCTTGTTGCAGGGGCTTGTGGGTGAGAAATGTCTAGCTACTGTCACGAACATGCACGACCGAACTTTCATTTCAGTAGTCGAGGAACAGCTGTGACAGAGGGGTGGGGGGGGGGGAGGGGGGGGGGGGGGGGGGGGAGCGGGGCTGTCACAGCACAAGTGACAAAGCCCTTCTCCTTTTACACGAATTGGAAAACAAAACACAACATCGAATTGATTGTCGCGTCGCGAGTGCGCCGAGTTCGGAAGCCGCTGTACCGAAGTGGCGTTTTTTTTTTTTTTTTGTTTGTTTGGTTTTGTTGTTTGTTCTTTTTTTGTAAGTTTTTTTTTTTGTTTTTTTTTTTTTTTCCCCGTCAAGTCTCGACCACCAACACAAGTGTGACTGTTTCGCCATGTGAGAATTACACAGCTGATAGCGTGTTCCCTTCTTTCCCCCCATCCCCTCTCCGTCCGTCTGTCCCCACCACCCCACCACCACCACCAGCACCACCCCCCCCCCCCCCCTCCACTATCCCCAACTCCTTCCACCTGTCTTGATTATATGTAAACTTTTCTCATTGTAACGTTTCTCTTCTGTCACTGTCTGTCTCTCTGTCTGTCTGTCTGTCTGTCTGCCTCTCTCTCTCTCTCTCTCTCCTCTCTCTCTCTCTCTCTCTCTCTCTCCCGGAGAGCAGCAGAGAGAATTACGCAGATAACGACTGTGTGTGGTCTCCTTACTACCACCACCCGGTCCACCTTATCTCCACTCTGTCTCCTCTCTATTGCGTGTTATCTGTAACCACCTCTCTCTCTCTCTCTCTCTCTCTCTCTCTCTCTCTCTCTCTCTCTCTCTCTCTCTCTCTCTCTTTCAGCAGAGAGAGTTACGTAGATGTTGATTGTGTGTTGCCTCACCCTCTCCTCCCGCCTTCCCTACTTTCCTCATTCACTTACCCACTCCCATACCCACCCTTTCCCTTCTCCCTCTCTCTCATTGTGTCCTCTCTCTCTCTCTCTCTCTCTCTCTCTCTCTCTCTCTCTCTCTCTCTCTCTCTCTCTCTCTCTCTTGTGTACATGTATATCTTCTATTTCTTTTTCTCGTTTTTTTTTTTTTTTTTTAAAGAAAGACAAAAAGACAAAGCCTCAGTTTTTAGAAGAGGAGAATTATGAGAGAGAGAGAGAGAGAGAGAGAGAGAGAGAGAGAGAGAGAGAGCTGGAAGGGAGGCCGGGGGGGGGGGGGGGGAGGGGGGGGGGGGATGGGTGGGTGTTTACCTACAATCAAGAGACACGGGAGGGGGGGAAGGAGGTGGTGTGAGTTGTGACACCTACGTGTCCGGCGGGTGGTGAACAAGCTGCTGCTCGCGAGGTGTGTGTGTGTGTGTGTGTGTGTGTGTGTGTGCGTGCGCGCGCGGTCGGACGCGCGTGTTGTGTGTGTGTGTCCAGCGCTGCGTACCAGCTGTAAGAACGAACACCGGACCTGTCTCCACAGTTCACTTCACACTGGTTGCCCACTCCCCCACACTGGTCACTCACTCACTAACATCAGTGTAAGTCATCTTGAAGTCAGTGTCGTCGGGCCGGCGTGTCATGTCCAGTCACGAACACACGACAGCCCGCTGGTCAGCAGCGTCCAGCGCTGAAGTGGAACACGCTGTGAAGAATGTCAACGGAGAAGGCACGCGGAACGCTCCGGGCACACACATAGACACTCACGCTGACTTATTATACACGTAACGTTTGAAATGCGCACATGTACACAAATACGCACGCATGCGCACACACACACACACACACACACACACCACATCGCACACAGTCACACACACACATGCACGTGTGCCGTGTGCGTGCGTAAGTCCATGCTAGGACGCCGGCCGGATCTTTTTCTGTGTAACTTTCCGTCTCGTGTACATTCTGTGTCAGTGATTTCCTTCTCTCTCTCCTCTGGTTCTGCTCTTTGTTTGGGGGTTGGTTGGTTGGTTGGTTCAGTTGTCGCCCAGTGTCTTTCAGCCTTTGTGGCTCATTCGTCTCTCTTTATACTTGGAAACCCTGTACACTTTTGTCTGAAAGAATCAGTCTACCTTTCCAGATGCTTTGTTCACATCTGATGTGACACTTAACACACACAGTCCAGAGTGGTCTCGACCTGTCCCTAATGCAGTGTCTGTCTGTCTGTTCGTGTGATGCTCTTTTTATGTAGGCCCAATTTTTTTTTTGTTGAGTTCGTTTTTTTTTCCACCTTTTAAAAAGTTTTACTTCTTTTCATAAACTGGGAGTGAAAAGTTAAGGAAACAAATATCAGGTGTCCTCGGCATGGCCAAGTTTTGATCAATCTTTAAAGGTACCAGTAAGCTTAGACCAGTTATGAGGCTGTGACTGTCCTCTGTGGTGTAGTGGTGGTGGTGTGGTGGTTTGGTGTTACCGTGCGTTGTTTCATGTTGGTGGCATTTTATTTTTTATGACAAGACTTTTTCTCCGTCCTGAACAGGAAAAGACCCACTGAAAAGGGCACAGTAATGATAATGACGATAATGATGATGATAGTAATAATTATAATGGTGATGATGGTGATAAGAAGAATAACAAGAGAGAAGAAGAAAGAAAAGATAAACTAGTGTGTGTAAAAATCGTACATGTCGACATGTTAATTTTCATACTTGCAAGGTCACTGAAATTTTGTGAAACCTTGGAAAGTCACACTGTTAAGTTTCTTGAGTTAATTCTGAAGAGGCGTGTGTGTGTGTGTGTGTGTGTGTGTGTGTGTGTTGCCCTAGGGCTCCCTTTGTCTGTCCCTTTCTCGGTTATCGCAGAGAATGTGGACTTGGATGGCTGACCACCGTTCTATGTCTCCCACTCTCGCATGTTTCTTTTCTTTTCTTCTTTTTTTTTTCAATCTCCCTCTCCTCTCGTGTTTGTCAACGTGAGATAACGATCATTAGGAGAACTAGACGATATAAACAGTCACCATTACGAGAGAGAACTGTGTGTAGATAAAAGGATATTATTCAATAGACGATTGGCTATCAACTGTAGGGTCCGGTTGGCCAGGAGCGGCACGTGTTGTGTGGTCAGGTCCGCAGTTGGCGCTGATGGCAGTTGGAGTGCCACAGGATGAAAGGCGAGCGGCCAGCGTACAGAGACGCACCCCACACACCGGTCCATGGGGACGCATAGCAATGAGGGCACTGTCGACCCACTGAGACTGACTAGAAAGACGAGACTCTGTTTGAACGTGTGTGTGTGTGTGTGTGTGTGTGTGTGTGTGTGTGTGTGAGAGAGAGTGCGTGCGAGTTCCACAGCAAAGAAAAACATAGGTAGAGACTGGAAAGGTTAGCTGTGATATTATTGGGAACTAAAGGGGGGGGGGGGGGGGGGGGGGGGGAAATCAGTCGGGAAGTTTAGTTTCAGAGTAAAGGAAGAGCAGATGTATGTATCCAGAAGTTTAGTTCCTGACAAGAGAAAAGAAAATAAATAAATGAAAAAAATATAAATGGGATAGTTTTATTGTAGA
Source organism: Conus betulinus (assembly GCA_016801955.1). Lineage (NCBI taxonomy): Eukaryota > Metazoa > Mollusca > Gastropoda > Neogastropoda > Conidae > Conus > Conus betulinus. The sequence continues at coordinate 424,186 of JADBJO010000731.1, forward strand.
CCAAATAATTCCAAGCAATACGAAGTTTATTTTCGGTGGGGAAAAAAAAACGCATGCAAGTCGCAAAGTTTAGTTCTGAATCGGAGAAAAACACTGAAGTCTAGCTGTACACCAAAAAGCAGAGCTGGGATAATCTCAAAAGTTAAGCTCTGCACCAAAGATTAAAAAAAAAAAAAAAAAAAAAAAAAATTTGTAAAGGAAGTCGGTGTTGTAACGGTTTGAAATGGCGATTCTATTGTGTAACCTTTTCATCGGTGGTTATAATAAATGCTATTGAAAATACATTTCACAATGATATTCCTCAAATGTAATCATGAAGCTCGAGACAACTTTGTTCCTAGAGATTCAAGCAGAGATGTAGGCTTTAAGCGTAGTCTGACCAACTTTCGTGTTCAGGTGTGACTGCTTTTACGTGGGGACAAAGCAGGAAACGGATACAAGGAACAATCGGTGTGCTAGTAACAGGCACTCGTATCGAAATTGTGGAAGACACAAACAGGCAATATTGACAAGACTGTTTAAAAAGATATGTTCTAACAGTTCGTAGGCGTACTTGTAATGAAACTTTATAACAGGTACTAACAGGTGCTTCTACGAAAATGTGTACCAAGTTCTTACTTTAAACAAAACGAGTACTAACAGGTGCTTCTACGAAAATGTTTACCAAGTTCTTACTTTAAACAAAACTGATGAAAAATCAAGCAAGTACTTGGAGTACAGCTTGTTTTACAAAATGAACTATGTCCATCGCCAGTGGATGAAAACGAACAGTTAGAAACTTGTCAGAGACATTTTTATGCCCCCCCCCCCCCCCCCCCCCCCAGCGTTTTTTTTTTTTTTCCTTGGGGGGGGGGGGGGGGGGGGGGTCCTTCCCCTTGGTTGTTGACACGGTGTTGGTCTGCTCTGACCCCCTTTTAATTAACGTTGTTTTTGCGCACGGAGGCCGATTGATGGGCGGATGAAAGAAGAAACGATGGCTGATACACGGTATCTGTGTAGTCTGAATTTTGACGAGTGCCAAGATGAAGGGCGACGTTTGATTGGCTGCAGGGGGGTAGAGGGGACATGTTGATTGGATGCCAGCTGATCCGAGAGGCCAATCCAGGTGCTCTGAATCTCGGAAAAGAAACCGGGAAATGAATCCTGCGGCATTGCCGGTTGTAGTCTGGCATTCATCTGCCTCGGGGTGCTTTTAAAGAGGTCAGATCTGGAAACATATCGACGTGGGATGTGGAGCAGCTGTGTGTTTCTCTCAACAAGACCTTTGAAAGAGGTTTTGGCATTATTATGTCTAAAGATGGAAGCAAATAGCGCAACGGCTCTTGTGCTTATTATTGTTTTTCTTTTCGTTCTTGTTTTTTCTTGTTCGTGTTGTAGTTATTGTTGTTGTTGTTTTGTTGTTGTGTGTGTTTTTCTTATTCTGCTTCTTCTTCTGCTTCTTCTTCTTCTTCTTCTTCTTCTTCTTCTCAGATAGCATGTTCAGAAGTTATGACATAAACAGTTCCTGGGTACAGCAGTTATGGCTTGACAATTTCTAGATGATTAGGTTACAGCTCTGCGTGTCTCCCCACAGAGTTTTTATGGCGCTATCTGGAAACAATAATTGCACCTTACTCCCGTTGTCACTTCATAGGGGAACAAAAGTCGCGAACGATATTACGTAAGTTGCAACTGATGATAGCTGTGAGGATGTAGAGTATTCTACGTTCTACGTGCACCAAAGCATGCCCCCCCCCCCCCCCCAACACACACACACACACACACACTCTCTCTCTCTCTCTCTCGCGCACACACACACACACACACACACACACACACACACACACACACACATTTGCATTCTCTGTTTCTGTCTTTCTTTGTCTCTCACTCTGTCTCGCTGTCTCTCTGTCTCGCTGTCTGTCTGTCTGTCTGTCTGTGTGTGTGTGTCTCTCTCTCTCTCTCTCTCTCTCTCTCTCTCTGTCTCTCCGTCTCACGTCTCACTCACACTCACACACACACACACACACACACACACACACCAGTACCAGTACCAGTACCAACACACAGATGGACGGGGGGAGAGAGAGAGAGAGAGAGAGAGAGAGAGAGAGAGAGAGCGAGACAGTGCCAGAGACCAGTGCCAGAGGATCCCTGCAGGACGCTGATGTGAGTTAATGGGTCGGCGGCTCCAGCTGAGGTCGGGTGCGATAAGAAAAGAGCACGGGGCTGAAAGGAGATCGGGCTGGGGGGAGGGGCGATTGGAAGAGATGGGGTTTCTGCTGTAGCAGACATGCCCGTCATGTGTATCGGCACGGCCCCGAGTGCTGGCCAGATAGCACAGAGACCCGGCCCTCCGCCCTCCGTCTGCCTGCCTGCCATATATAATATGTCAGTGCCTCGCCGTCTCGTCGAAAAGTTTTTAGAGTCGAAAAGTTTAACTTTTTTTTTTTTTTTTTTTTTTTTTTTTAATTCCAATGAGTGATCACGCTTTTTTTTTTTTTTTTTTTTATATAATGTCCAGCGTGACATGTCGTTGATGCCATATATAATTTCGTGACACTGTCTTTTTTTTTAGTCAAAAAGTTCTTTTCGCCGGTTTCTTTTCTCTTTTTTCCCCCTTTTTTTTTTTTTTTTCCAGTGAGTGATCACATTTGCTGCCGTATATAAGAATCATGTCAGTGTCTCACCGTCTTTTCTGTAGTCAAGAAGGTCTTGTTGTTGTTGTTGTTGTTTTTCTTCTTCTTCTTTCTTTTAGATTCCGGCGAGTGATCATACGAATCGTCCGGAAAATGCTTTTCTTTTGCCTGTGCGGGATCATGGACAAGTTCTTCAACTACAGGGGGGGTTTTGTTGTTTTTTTTTTCACTCTCTTCTTTTTGTGGGTTTTGAACTATTGTTTGTAAGGCTCGTAAGTTTTCTTGTCATCGCAGATCAAACTGTTTCTGAAATGTATACACCAGACCTGTCCTCAAGTGTGTTGCAAGTGTAAGCCAAGATAATTATTGTGGGCTCAGTGTTGAGCGACGCTATGAATGACACGGAAATTACACATTCCTTTTTGTGTGTATTATATATTTTTGTTTTATCATTATTGAGAAGGAAAAAAAAAACCCGCACCACACAAGAATGAAGCAGATTTGTTGCTATATTTTTTTTAAAAAAAAAAAAAAACCTTGTTTGAAACCACAACTTGTGTGAAATCAACAGATTTTTACCTCCTTTATTTCCATCGACGTCTCTCTGCCCAGTGTGAAGGTGCCGAAGTCCTTGGCCCAGCAGGAGTCTTGCCATGCAGTCCAGTAGCTGTGACAGTGGCTCACACGATGGTGGGGTACGAGAGTAAAGAACTTGCAGAAGGCATTACCGGCGATGCTGGGTGGAAGAAGGAGGTTCTGGAATCGTTAGCTGTGACACTTCTGTGACGGTCTCAAGGCTGTTTGCTGTCTGTCGGTGCTGGGGAAATCTGACCATCCGTGCCACAGATATTGCCTTGTCAGGTCGTCTCTGCGAGTGAAGGGCACATTTCCATTTTCCCGATGCTGTAGAGGAAGTGATAGTAATGAGTATGGTTGCTGCTGAGTGATCAGTTTACGACGAAGTGTGTGTGCGTGTGTGTGTGTGTGTGTGTGCACAGGGAAAAAGAGAGAGGGGGAGGGTGGAGGAGGGGAGAGCATTACGTGAATGAACGAGCCTACACGCGCTTGTCAAGTTTTGAGCGGAACGGTCTTCCTCCACCCCTCCCCTCCCACCTCCTTTCTTCAGAGTGTTCGCGCAGGAGGGAGGGGGTTTCCTTCGCCCTCCCCCTCCCTTTTGTCGTTGTTGTGGGGAAGGGGAGGGGCGGTGTGGAGAGAGAAAGAGACGGAGAAAGAGAGAGGTGTAAGGGCGTTGGGCATTCCATTAGTACTGTCTTTTCCTGCTGGGTTTTCCGTTGAAGTGCACAGAAACCAGTTCTGTTGTCCCTTTTGTGTCTTGGTCACAGCTGATTACACCTCAAACTCGGCAGTTTTGATACTACAGTGGACTTTTTTTTTCCCTTCACCTTTGTGCCAAGTTGCGTGCGTAGCGGCCACCTTGTCGGCTTCCACGGCGACTGTTCATTTGTGTCGCACGCTCGCCAACCAGTGGTTAGCCTTCCTCCAGGAGTCCCAACATGAGTGCAGGGAGAGAGACTACGTACGTTCACCGTAGTACACTACACACACACACTGCACTCACCGCACGGGATTTTTGTGGGCGTGAACTTGGTGGACTGGGCTTTTACGTATTCCTCAGAAGTTTAGTTTCTCTGTTCCTGTGTACATGTTGTAGCCGATGTTGGTGTGGTCGTGTCGCCTGTTGTGGTGGTGGTGCCTTCGTGTGGAGTGTGACGTTTTTATCCAGTGTATATAATGTTCCATTTTGTAAGTACGCGCCAGACTCGGTCGTGTTCGTCTTGTTGCTTTTTTTTTTTTCCCCAACAAGTCCCACCCCCTCTTCCCGACTGAATTTTTTGTCTCGAGGGTTACACTACAATACCCCCCCCCCCCCCCCCTTTCTCTCTCTCTCTCTCTCTCACTCTCTCCCTCCCTCCCTCCCTCCCTCCCTCTCTCCTCGGGGTAAGGGTAGGGGGGGGGGGGGGAGGTGGCGCGGGGAGGGGTGGAGAAGGAGGGGGTTATGTGTGATGTTTTGAGGTTTTCTGTTGAGGAAGACATCCTTTCGGATTTGGATGTTTTAATGGCTTCCCTGTTCGAGTTTTATGTTTCGGTTGTTTCCAGCGATGATACTGGAGGATGAATGCTGGAGTTCTTTGTTTCCAGCGATGATATTGGAGGATGAATGCTGGAGTTCTTTGTTTTCAACGATAATTCTGGAGGATGAATACTTGAGTTCTTTGTTTTCAACGATAATACTGGAGGATGAATAATTTGTTTTTTTTTTTTTTTTTTTTTTCCAACGATGATATTAGAGGATGAATACTTGAGTTCTTTATTTTCAACGATGAGATTGGAGGATGAATACTTGAGTTCTTTATTTTCAACGATGACACTGGAGGATGAATACTTGAGTTCTTTATTTTCAACGATGACACTGGAGGATGAATACTTGAGTTCTATTCATCGTCTCATTTCAATTACTAACAATGTTTTGAAGGGGGGGTGGGGCGGATGGTGGTAGACCGGACAGTCATGTTTTTCTACTTTTTTTTTTTTCCCTTTTGAATATACATCGTTCAGAAGGGCGTTTCCCCCTCCTCTTCCTAGAATGTCTTCTGCTCAATTTAAGAATAATGTAAATTTATTGAACATCATCATCATCATCATCCAGTTGACGTCCTCAGTCATCATGTTGACTATTCTGACGAACAGATCAAGGACACCTTCATGTTCGTTTCCCCCTCCTCTTCCTATAATGTCTTCTGGTCAAACTAAGAATACGGTAAATTTATTGAACAGATCAAGGACACATTCGTGTTCAATGAAGTTAATGGCATGTCCTCATTTTTTTTCCCTCTGTAAGAGAAGATGTTGACACTGACGGAGGAAACTCTTGCAATAATTCAAAGAAACATCTGGGGTCAGCAGATTATATTCGACCTTAAGGGAATTCATGTTGACCAAAACATGTTCAGCCGAAAGAAAGTGCATTCAAAAAAAAAAAAAAAAAAAAGATGACGACAGAAAGGCTGAAGTGGGAGGGGTCAGAAAGAACGAAATGCCAAGTTCCAGTGTTTGTCTACACGTGATGTTTTGAGTTGTTTTTCATGTAGTGGTAGCAGACACGTAATAACCGGTGTGTGTTGTTGTGGTTGCAGAACTACCCAGGCCGAACCATGCCGGCCGCCTCCCCCAACACCACGTCCTCGCAGTCGTCCACCCAATCCGGGGACGCCCTGTCAAGACCAACCTGTACATCAGGGGTCTTCGCCCAACACCACCGACAAGGACCTAGTCAACTTGTGCGCACAGTCAGTACCGCCCGCCCCGCGCGTTCCGTTGTGTGTGTGTGTGTGTGTGTGTGTGTGTGTGTGTGTGTGTGTGTGTGTGTGTGAGAGAGAGAGAGAGAGAGTACAAATTGGTCTCTATGTCTGTCTGTCTGTCTCTTTCTGTGTCTTTGTCTGTCTGTCTGTCTCTTTCTGTGTCTCTGTCTGTCTGTCTGTCTGTCATGGTTGAACACCCGTCACTCTCTGTGTCTGTTTCCATTCTCTACCTGCCCCAATCCTGCCCACTCACTCCGTGCGCGAGCGCGCGCGCGCGCACACACACACACACACACACACACACACACACACACACACACGCACACACACACACACGGTCCACATGCGCGCGCTTGATTATATCACGATCGCCTCACTCCGCTGAGACTGGTGTAAACCCCTGTAATGGACGGCAACATCCACGTGCCCCCCACCCCCCACCCCCCACCCCCACCCCCCGTAAGTGGAGATGCTTTCTTGACGGATTGAAGCTCCACGGAAGATCCAGAAGGCATCCCTCCATCTACAGATTATCTTCTCCTAAAGGGGCAAATGGGGACAAAGGTCACCGGAACCGGAACACGGATGACGGGGGGAGAGGGAAGAGGGCGGCAGGGAGTGGGGGGAGGGGGGTAGGGGGTTGGAGCTAAAAAAAAAAAAAAAAAAAAAAAACAATGTCAGTGTGATACAGTCCACCTACAGGCAACGCCGTGCACCTCGGCCACCCCCCCCCCACCCCCCCCCCACCCCCCCCACCCCCACCCCCCCCCTTCCCCTCAGTCATTAAACCCAACAAAAATGCGAACAAATTCTCCCTTTCAGGCTGGCCCACATATGTGTGTGTGTGTGTGTGAGTGTGTGTGTGTGTGTGTGTGTGTGTGTGTGTGTGTTCCTCCAAATCCGCTGTGGCTACTATTAGCGAGCTGGGGAGGGGTATTAACCGCTTACTCCCTCTCATTAGGCGGCAAAGGCATACGCAAATCCCGTACGGGGGAGTTCCGCATTGTAGCTGGCAAGTCAACCGAGCTACTTTTTTTTTGGAGGGAGGTGAGGAATGGGAGGGGGGAGGGAGGCTGGAGAGGGGGTGAGGGGGTCGGAAACCCGCCACTGAAGACAAGAAATCTGTACAAATCAGCTTTCGGTGGAACTGGGAAACGTATGCTTTTCAGGGGTTGGTTAAGCTTTCCTGGGGACTGGAGAAGTGTTGAACAGCCCAGACCTGCGCCATTAGCTTGCGCTTGACTTTTGTCCCAAGATGGACGTCCACACAAGTCCAAGCTGTCACAGTAGACAATCCAAGTTTCATTGATTAGTTCTAACTGGGGTGAGGGGGGCGGGGGGGGGGGGGGGGGGGGGGGGGGGAGGCGAGCGGACTTTCAGACTCCCAGAAAGATTAGGTACGTAAGGAGGTGAATGGGTGGTGGTTAGTATCTCCTCCTGTGAAAGAATACCTGTGCTGTCGAGGAACAGTAGTATGATGGGCAATACCCCGCCCCCCCCCCCCCCCCCCTTTCCCCCCGCCTTCGCTCGAATCCTCCCTCCCTCCCTCCTCCCTTGTAATAGAAGATATCGATTGACGGGGGGAAAAAAGTTTTCAAAAGTGTTTCTGACATTTTATTTCAATCAGTAGTGTTACAGAGCAAATTAGTGTGATTATTCCCCAGTATTAAAAAACATGTTCTTCACACATGTTGTACATCTCTCTCTCCTACCCCAGACCTCTAACACCCCCCTCCCTCCCCCAACCCCTCCACCCCGTACCCACTTCTCCCTCTCCTCCTCCCCGACCTTTCTTTGTCTGATACAACTGTCGGAGTTTTAAAAATGGCTTAATTGGTGTGCGCAAGTTCTGTCACTCGCTCACATGTCTGTGTTACTGTTATGTCTGTTTTACTATTATTCATGGTATTATAACTATGATAAAACCCTTAACTATTATATCTGTTTTACTATTATTCATGGTATTATAACTATGATAAAACCCTTTACTATTATGTCTGTTTTACTATTATTCATGGTATTATAACGATGATAAAACCCTTAACTATTATATCTGTTTTACTATTATTCATGGTATTAATCATGGGATTAGAACTATGATAAAACCCTTTACTATTATGTCTGTTTGACTATTATATATGGTATTATAACTATGATAAAACCCTTTACTATTATGTCTGTTTTACTATTATTCATGATACTATAACTATGATAAAAACCCTTCTGCTGTAGATTCATTTATATCGCAGGAAAATCGTTATGTCAAAAGATAGGAGACTTCATAATTTTTTTTCAAGTGTGAAATGTTTCTTAAATGTTCTTATCCTCCATCAAAGCTCAATTTCGATTTTTTTTTTTTTTAACCCGAGGCCTTGTATCGCCGTGAGTTTTGATTTTTGATCAAGTCTTGCGTCCTTTTGACATTGAAGAAACCTTACTTTGATGACGCCACCTTAAAAGCGCTTCGTAAGAAAAACGTTTTTGAAGGTCAAGTGTTATTGGCTGACCCCATATAAAGAAGGGTTCGTACAGAATAATATTTTTGCTTATTTGTGTGTCTCTGAGAAAGATGACAAATCTGTTCAGATTTAGTCGAATAATATATTTCTGTAGTCAACAACTTCAAAGTCATTCAAGAGAGCTGAGGTAAAAGTTTTTGGTCAAAACATCCCACGGAAAAAATATATAGGAGCTTGGAATTTGCCACATGGATAGGGCCTAAAGATCTGGTTAAGAGGTCATTATTGTTCTTGTTTCTAAAGGTCTGCTTTAAGTATTCTACTATGGCTCCCTTCGTCATGGATCTGTCCTTGAAAATTCAAACCGTACCATTGAAATGCTTGAAAATTTGAGACATACCATCTAATGTCTGTAAGAACCGTGTGTGATGGCAGCGGAGAAAAGCTGATTGATTTATGCTGTTTGTTTCAGCTTTGGGACGATCACATCAACCAAAGCAATAATCGATCAAACAACTAACAAATGTAAAGGTAAGAACACAGATGTATCCACTCTGTCGAACGATTAAGTTTTCTTTGAAGTGTGGCCTATTGAGACAAGAGGAGATATGTTGGTGTTTTATTGGTTTAATATGTTTAGGGTTTTTTTTTTCTTTGCATGTGTTTGTGTAACTTTTTGCGGAGCATGAGAGAGAGGGAGGGGTTGAGAGAGAGAGAGAGAGAGAGAGAGAGAGAGAGAGAGAGAGAGAGAGAGAGAGAGAGAGAGAGGGAATATGTGTGTGTTCGCCTGGCAAGGTGCGTGTTTTTAGGGGAACTGTCCATGTTATATATGTTTTAATTCTACATCCACACTTTCGCCTAACAGTACGCACTTGCTGCCTTATTGTGTGCTTGTCACACAGCCTTGTGAAGCGAGAGAAAGTGGCAGAAGTGAAATGGCTTGCTGGCATATTGCATTTCCACCCTTAAGACATCCGGACAGAGAATGAAGCATTAGCTGCACGTCAGCTGGAACAGGCTGCCTCGCGCCACCCTCTTGTGGCGTGTCCCAAATCAGATGAACGCTCTAGGACAGAAGCCAAAACCCAGCACGGCAATTGAAAAGGGAGCTTGTTTGTAGAAGAATATAGGCACAGAGAGCTTTTTGGGTCACTCGTTTAAAGTTTGTTGTTTCCCTTTGCCCGCCTTTGGCGTCATGTTAAATCCATTTCCCACAGATCTGAAAAGAAAAGTGGGCGAGAACAGGCTGTTTGCTGAGGGAGGGGAACTATGCATGCAGTGTATTACACATCGCGCCTCCCCCTCCCCGCTCACCTTTTTTTTTTTTTTTTTTTTTTAAAAAACATTTGAGGAGGAGCTCTTACCACTATCAATACTGCCAAAGATAACATACTTACCCTATTGAGAATGTGGTCCACAAAAAGCCTCTTCAGAAAGTGGGGGCTGGGCTGTGCAATGTACACACCCTGGGTGGAAGAGTCTGAGTTTAGTTCGCTGTCAACCTCTTCTTCTGAGTGTTTGCTGTCAAAAGGTTTTCATCTGCACTGGTGGGGGCTTTCTTCTCTGGCGTCTTGTGAATAATCGGGCTTTGGTGCTTTTGTTGACACTAATTGTTTGTAGCCTCCGTCTCCGGCTTCTTAGCACCCCCTCCCCCTCCTCCCTCTTTCTCTTTCTTGGAAAAGGGTTACGAGTGGCCTGTAGATCTTTCTACAAATGCTGTTCACAGTCATGCTTGTACATCGGAAACACTTGAAAACCAATGTTATCAGACACAATGCGAACGGATCTTGCGAAATTTCATGTGAATTTGTTCTTTCTTTCTGCATACGCAGGCCGATACTCCTGCGGACACAGCCTGTATAGACAGACAGTGGAGTTTTGTGTGATTTTTGATTTTGTTATGATTATGCCTAGCTGCAAGGTAGCTGACTGAGCAATGAATGAGATCCCCGGTTCAGCACATTTTGCGAATCGAATAACTGCTTGCCTCATGTAATGTGTCCACACCGTGAATTGACACGAGTTAACCAAAGCAACGCAAGCTATTAAAGCAGTGCATACACAAATGCACTTGTAACTAACGCCTGGATGCATGTAGATGTAATCATTGTATGTATACTACGCACGACTACAGCATTTCAGAAAACAACCTGAAATACACACACAAAAAACAAGTGCGAAGTAGCATTTAGGTAATGTGCAATCCGAAAGAGACCAGGGGAATTTTTGACAAACAAGTTTTGAGACATCACAAATAACAGGCGTAGAAAATGCACAAAACAAAACTCCTCAGAGACCGTCAGAGTCAGAAGGAGAAACAGTACTTCCCAGATGACTGTCAGTGTCATTAGGAGAAACAAAACTCCTCAGAGACCGTCAGAGTCAGAAGGCCAAGGCTTCACAAGAAACAGTACTTCCCAGATGACTGTCAGTGTCATTAGGAGAGGAAAAAACTCCTCAGATGGTTTCAGGTCAGCAGAAGCCAAGGCTTCACAAGGGGAGTATTGCGCATGTTAATGTCTGTACTGTTTTCATTCTTTTGTCGCTGAGGAAGGCATATTGCCGAAAATTTCTTGTCCTGTTTTGTGTCGTTCATTAAAACTGCGTTCTTCACACTTTGTTTTGTGTGCTCTTCTGCTTTTTTCGTTTTTCGTCTGGTTCCGGAAACGCTGCAGTTTGTTTCATGTGCCTTCAATACTCAGATGGTTTGTCGGGTCAGCAGGAGCAACAATGCTCAGATGGTTGTTGGGTCAGTAGAGAGAAACAATATTCAGATGTTTGTCGGGTCAGCAGGAGAGAATAATACTCAGATAGATGTTTTGTCGGGTCAGTAGGAGAAACAAGACTCCCCAGATGGTTGTCGGGTCAGCAGGAGAAACAAGACTTCCCAGATGGTTGTGGGGTCTGCAGGAGAAACAAGACTCCCCAGATGGTTGTCGGGTCAGCAGGAGAAACAATACTCCTCAGATGTTTGTCGGGTCAGAAGGAGAAACAATACTCCTCAGATGGTTGTCGGGTCAGCAGGAGAAACAATACTCCTCAGATGTTTATCGGGTCATCAGGAGAAACAATACTCCCCATATGTTTGTCGGGTCAGAAGGAGGAACAATACTCCTCAGATGTTTGTCGGGTCAGTAGGAGAAACAAGACTCCCCAGATGGCTGCCAGCAGGAAAGTTATGTTCATGACAGCTATGTGCGAGTACAGTTTTATGCATTTTCTCCCACAGTCATTTGTGTTGTCTGAAACAGATGCATTTCTCGAAAATTAATTTTGTCTGTTTCGTGTGCATTAAAAAGTATCGTTTGCCTCTAATTTTGTGTATTTGTTTTTGTATTTTAGCCTAATTGTATGGGTCAGTATATAAAAAAGATGGTGAGAATTATGGTGAAAGCTTGTTGACGCTTTCTTTCTTCACTGTTTGGTCGTCTTATCGTGTGATCAACATCTCTTGATCATTAACTAGATGGTAAGGGAGACGCGACAGGTTCACAGTATTGTAGCTTGATTGGGGTTAGGTGGTGTTTTGTTGGTTTTGTTGTTTGTTATTTTTCGTTGTTGTTGCTGTTTTTTGTTTGTTTTTTGTTGTTTTTGTTTGTTTGTTTGCTTTTTGCTAGCGCAATAGGCCTACATGACTAAATACACTCTACCGAAAAAGTGCATGTAGACTCGTCGTGCATAGACTCCGCATCGATATCTACGTGTGTGCAGCAGACCTACATTACAGTGTAGATTTTTAGGATCAGAAGCTTGCTTGAAGTGGAGCATGAATCATCTGTAATTGGAAACTGTCGAGCGATTGCTTAGTGGCAGGTCCCTTCCTCTCACTGCCCGAGGTCAAGCTCTCGATGCACAATTTCTGTTCGGCCTGGAGCGCCATAATCGCGCACAGTCACGTGAACTTCGATGGCACAAATGATTGGTCGCCACCTCGAGTTTCATAGCAAGCTTCCTTTTCCTTGCAGGCTGCTGAAGAGTGCATGCTGTGTGCCTGGCTGTTGCAGGGTATGGCTTTGTGGATTTTGACGCCCCAGGGGCGGCGGAACGTGCGGTACAAGCATTACAGGCTCAGGGAATTCAGGCTCAGATGGCTAAGGTAAGTCATGTTTTTTCTCTTCGTTGGATGATGACGATACATGCAGGCAATTGTGATTGTGGGTTTGGGTGGATATGAAGTTGGGTGGTGGTGTGGTGATACTGTATTGCATAGCATACATGAACTGGTGGTACTCTGTTGATGGAATGTTGTGGGTGGTGGTGATGGTGCCGGTGGTGGTGGTCAGGTGAATGTGGTAATGTACTGATGGGATGTTCACGATGTGATGATGGTTAGGTTGTGGTAGTATATTCATGGGATACTGAGTGTGGTGCTGCTGGTTTTGGTGTATAGACAGGATATTGACTGTTGACAGTATTGGTGGAGACGGTGGTGACAGAGGTGTTGTGAAGGTAGTGGACTGTGTTAATGGACAGTCAGCAGACGGTAGTGATGGGAAAAGTAGTGATGGTCGAAATGGGTATTGGTGTTGGTTATGTAGATGATAGCACCCATGATATGCATCCCCCCCCCCCCCCCCCCCCCCCCCCCCCCCCTCCCACCCAACATTGCCTCCAGTGGATCAGTTACGCTATAACCAACACCATGACATGTTGATGGTAGGGAAAAGACCCTTACCTAAGGCGGCCCTCAGACGAAGGAGACATTTACCGTGTTGAGAGACAGTTTGCAGACACACACTCCGCAGACGTAGCTAGTCACACACGATGCTCACTGTTAGGACATTTGCATGCCTGACCTTTCACCTTGCTTCATGCGCGCCCACTCAGAGCAAATGCTGCGGTTCAAACGAAGAAGCATCGAAGAAACTGATGTCATGTCATCGTGAATCAATACAGAATAGAACTTTTGGCAGCGGTCAAACACTAGCAGCAAGACAATAATGCTTTAATACGAATGTAGATAACCTGTTCATACACTTGGTTATTCAGCCTAGCTTACATATGTATACTATTACTGATCGCGCGCTACAAGAATAGCCAACACGTGCGTCGTTTAAAACAAAGTCTCACACTGGAATAAACATGGTTTTTTTTTTTTTTTGCCCCACATTTAACCTGATTGTAGGTTGTTGAATGCGCTGCTTCTTTGCGTATGTAAGACAGTCTTTTTGAATTCTCAGCATGCTAATTAATGAATACTCTGTGTGCGAACGAATTCATTACTGAATGGACGTGAGTGAACCAAACACCATTCGGAAGGAACGTAAGCCTTGTTGCAATGGTTGTTCACTCCTGATCCGGAAAAGCGGTTGTGATTGGACAACTGCGAGCAGTACTGGTAGGGGAAGAGAACCGTATAGAAAACTGTTCTAATCGGCCAGCGATCCTTTCGCAGTGCAACCGGCAGGTTTGCCCAGTGCTTGAAGCCGTGTTGCTCAGCCCGTCACGCCCCGAAACTTGCTTCGTCTGCAAGCCACGTAACTGAACGAACCATGATTGGCTCTGAATCGAGATCATAATGTAATGAGGTACAATAGATTTTCTCTTACTTTTCAGCATTCTACTTTCAGTACAGTTGTTGTACTTTGCTCACTCTGCCGTGGGTTTGTGATGATGAAAATCACGAAAAACATGCTTATAGGTAGTTGGCCTGGCTCCTACCATCCCTTGAAATCCCCTTAAAAATCGTTTTCGGACCAAAACTGACCGTAACATTTGAAGACGAATCGGAGAACAAACGCGAACGAGACTTCGGACATCGATTTTCGCCTCTCTCGAATCGTGTTGCGTGTCGTCTGCTTTTCAAGCAAAGGGAAGCAATTCAATAGTCGGTTATCGTTTGCGCATGCGCAGTTCGACTTCCGACAAAGGGCGCCATGCTCTATCATCTTCGGCGAAGTCCGATACTGTTGCGTCTGTCATCATGCCAAAGGGAAATTACGCATTTGATCCGTTGTGGCTACAGAAGGAAGAATATCGAAGCTGGATCACTGAATGCAGAGACAACAAACATGCGTTTTTTCTGTAAAGTGTGCAAAAAGACCGTTGATGTTCGGACAATGGGCGAATCGGCGGTTGCAAATCACGGAAAGAGGAAAAAAAATACGTGGAATTGGATAAAGCGAGTAGGCCGTCGGTAGTCTTACGGACTTCGTTCGGCAATCATCAAATTCATCAAATCGGGTCAGACCCTTTCCTCAGTAAGAATCGTCAGCCAATCCACAATAACAGCAAGTGGGACAGATGTGTTGAAATCTGAAGTGTTGTGGACGATTCATGCCATCAACAATCATAACAGTTTCCGATCTGCTGAAGACAACGCGAAACTGTTTGCAGCAATGTTTCCATATTCCTCGATTGCGACGAACTATCGGTGTGGGGAAACCAAAAGTAGATATCTTGCAACTTTTGGCATTGCTCCTTTTTTCTGTCAGAACTGAAAAAAGAGTGAGATCACAGACTGAATCTTCAAATCAATCGTCACGTCGTCTCCAAAGACTTTAAGTGACTCATTAAAGTGCGCATTTGTTAAAAAAAAAAAAAAAAAAACCCTACCTACTTTCTTGTTCAAAAAGACAACATTCATACCACCCCCCCCCCCTAACTTACCTACCAGCTAGCCTACACACACACACACACACACACACACACACACACACACACACACACACAACACAACAAACAAAAAAAAAATCATTATCTATTTTATTCACTTAATTGTTTTGTTATTACAGTTACTTTCATTTTATTCATCTAGTTATTATATATTACTACCACTATCATTATTATCATTACTATCCCCTATCTATCTATCTATCTATCTATATATATAAATTATATATATATATATAAAATATCCCCCCCCCCCCCCCCCCCCCCCCCCCCCTTACTTAGCATTATTATCAATCCACCTTAACCACAACCATCACAATATATCACACCACCCCACTAAACCAGCTACACACCCCATCATTTTCACCCCATCCTCCCACGCCCCCCCCCCCCCCCCCCCCCCCCCCCCCCCCCTTTTTTTTTTTTTTTTTTTTTCCTCTCCCATAATCCCCTCTGTCGTTTCCGTCTGGCGGCCATTCTTCCTACCACATGGACAGATAAGTCTTCGTTCTTTGTACTGTCCTAAATGTTAAATGTGATTTTTTTTTTTTTCCCCCTGAAGAAGATCCAAGAGGTCGAATTGCATTGTGTCTTGTCCTGTGCTTTGTTTGTCAATGTCCTTGGCGGTAACTAACCCCCTCTCTTTCTAAATTTTGCTTCATTCTCCGCCATCAGTCACTCCATTTAAAAAACAAAACAAAAAAAAAACCCAGTTAAGTGTGGAGCTACAGGGGCTACCCACATTCGCCTTTTAAAAGGGGTTACCCTGCTCCTATCCTGCCCAGAACAAGCACTAGGCTAGTCCAGGCCCGCCAACCATTCACACACACACACACTTCCACACGACAGCACATACAGTGGCTGTATTTTAAAAGTAAAGTTTGCTGAGCTCCCTCCTGAAATGTGCTAGAGAGGAGGCCTCGGCTGCGGTAGAGAATATGTCATATGTCATTTTTTGATGAAATCATGAGCAAGGACTTGAAACAGAAGCAGCTGGACATTCATGTCAGATACTGGTCCGGAAAGCAGATTGAAAGTTTTTTTTTTTCTGATTTCAATTTCTGTATAAAGACTTCATTTTTTTTTTTTTGTATATATATGATATTGAGCGTGGAAAAGACTACAGAAGTGTAATCACCTTATCATCATGGCTGGATTACATGTGTAAGGTTATTATTCACTCTTTTTTTTTTTTCAATTGTACGGCTAAAAAAATATCCCCTTTAGAAACCCCGTCGTTGGCTTTCTCCTACAAGTGTTTCCACACAGGCTCACCCAGCTCTGTGCAGCCCGTGCAATCTGTGGGTCGGACATTCTGTGTTGTAGTCCTGACCTTTCTCAGCCCTGTGGGCCCCACCTCGGCACCTGAAACCCGAGCTGTCTGGGTCAGGACGAAGGGGCGATAAAAAGTTCGGGCATAGGGTCGCCATGGCAGTGCATGCTTTGAATGAGGCGTGTGGGGTGTGGGTTGAATGAAGTATGGGAGGGATGGGGCTGGCTATTGCAGACCCAGAGCAGAATCGCATCACCATTTGGAGTTATGACTTTGCAGCCCTGGCCGGCGGTCACGGCGCCTCGTTGAGAGAGAGAGAGAGAGAGAGAGAGAGGGTCTGAGATGAGATGAGATTGGATGGGGAGGGAGGGAGTGTATGTCCAGGAACTTAATAAAAAGCACGTTTGCTGTACAGCCCCCGTGCCCCTCTTTCCCTCCTCCCCATACCCTTCTCTCCTACGCTGTACACTTTTCAACACGTGAAAATACCCGTGATCGCAAAATGTTAACTGAAATGAGACATAGACCTGTTGCAGTTCAGCTGGTGCTTCTACATTCATGAACAGTAACGATAATGATGATAATGATACATATGATAACAGCAAAAGTGATAATAACCAGAAGAAACAACATAAAAAGTAGTAATGGCCCACACAGAAAGGTGGAGAGAACCTGTCGGATCATAATGGGCATGCTCAGGGTCATTATTCTGTCCTCCCCTCCCACTGCCACTTCACCCTTACCCCCCACCTTCCCCCGCCTTCCCCCCCCCCCCCCCCCCCCCCCCCCCCCCCCCCCCCCCCCCCCACCACCCCTTTCCCCTCGTCTACCCCATTTCCTGCCATCCCCACTCTCACGGTCCCTTGTTCGTTAGAGGTCGTTAGAGGTCCCAAGGCTCGTTAGAGGGGTTTCGGTGTGGAGCGGGCGGTCACGCAAGGTGAGAGTTGATCAGGCTCCAATTAGGCTCGTGTCATGAGCGCCTTGAGGATGGGCAAATTTTCACTTCTTCTATTTTCAAACCCGGCAGTTGTCACAGTCCTGCGTGTCTCGGGTTACTGAGCTTTCGGGCCGTGTTTTCTTCAGTTCGTCGTCGTCATCGTCGTCGTCTTCTCTCCACGAGAACGTCTGTTTCGTTCCTTTGAACTTTTGAGGTCCCTGCATCGCTTGCGTTCTAGTCAGTCTGTTTCGTTCCAACTTTTGAGGTCGCAGCGTTCTAGTCATTCTCCAAAGGTCGATCACCCAGGGATCAGGTGTCTGGGCAGAGTGAGTCGACCTGCTTAGTTTATGGATGTTCCTGCTGCTGTTACATTTAGCAGGTAGGCGTCTACGAGACGATTGAATATAGGACAGTTCACAGAAACAGAATGGCTTCAAAACTTTGCAGAATGATTAAATTCACTGATCAGGTAATTTTGAAACATCCAGAACTATGAATGAATAGATGAATCTTCTGTTGAACGTGTTTACACCCTAATTAGTGATATTACACGGTCAGAACTATAAAAGATGTGACTAAACGCAACAAGTGCAAGTATCCTATCATCTGTTCATTCCTTCACATACCTCCCCCCCCCCCCCACCACCCCCCAACCCCACCCTCTTCCTACCAATTGTCGTCCCTGACGACTTGTCCTTTTTGGATCTCTGCCAGCGAATTTGGAACGACTTGCGACTTCTGTTAAAAAAAAAAAAAGACATGCTAATGGGAAGGAGTCTTTATTATTAAGTGAGTCTACTACAGACTCCACAAAAGAGAGGTTGTTAAAAGGAGGGAACCTTCTTGTAGAGTACTGATTATGCAGGCTATGTGCCAGAGCCGTTCTTGTTTCCCAGTAGTTTAGGTGTTCATTTACCGTGAGCGTACAGCATGCCCCTTACTGTGATTGGTACGTCTTGATACCCACAGTCTGGTCTTCCGGGTAGATCAATAGCTGGCACTGTCGTTCATGTTTGTTTTGCAAGTGAAAAGAGACCGGCGGTAGGCCCTATTCATTATTCATATTGTACGTGTAAAAATGTGACAGAATTTTGGT
>JADBJO010000731.1:447500-487500 GCA_016801955.1 Conus betulinus
CTCTCTCACACACACACACACACACACACACACACACACACACACACACACACACACACACACACACACACACACACACACACACACACACACACACACACACACACACACACACACAGAGAGAGCACGTACACTTCGAGTGATCACACACACACACACCACACACACACACACACACACACACACACACACACACACACACACATTCGCGGCACACGGATGCGCGCGCGCACTCAAACACCCGTACACACAGCGACACGCACACAAACACAGATTCACAGACCCTCAGACACACACGCGCGCGCACACACACACACACACACACACACACACACACACACACACACACACACACACACACACACACACGCACGCACGCACACACACGCACCATTTTTCATAATCTTTCCTTACGTTAGACCCTGCCCTGAATATTTTCTCTGTACTGCGTATTGCGTAAATGCATTCCTTTCATGGCAAACATAAAATTCTTCTCTTTTATATCCTCCCTCCCTCTCTCTCTCTCTCTCTCTCTCTCTCTCTCTCTCTCTCTCTCTCTCTCTCTCTCTCTCTCCCCCCCCCTCCCCCACCCCCTTTTTTGTATGTTTTATTAGTTTTGTTTTTTTTTTCGTAGAAAGTACCTGAAATCCAAATCAGTTCGCAGGGAAGGATGGGCCTGTCTTCGCTCTGCATTTTGTGGACTGACTTTTTTTTTTTTTTTAAACGAGTTGATAGATAGAGTGCAGGCTTAAGTGGATGCGCTAGTTTGCTTATACAGTTGTAGGAGTTCGAGCATGACGATTTTTTTTCTTTTATTTATTTATTTATTTTTTTTTTTTTGAGAGAGAGAGAGAGAGAGAGAGAGAGAGAGAGAGAGAGAGAGAGAAGGAAGATGAATCTGAAGAGATGGAAATCAAACTGTTTCTCGTTATTCATTTATATATTCATTTATTTATTCAGATATTTATTTTTTTGTTTTATTTACTTTTTTTCCTGCTGCTGAGATATGAAGCTTTTACTTCAGGAAGTTAGAATGACTGGCTATCTCAGCTAGGCACGTTCACGACTGTATCCTGTTTATTGATAAATGTGACTCCCAAAGTTGACAGTTTACATCATGGTCGACCAATCTTGTTCCAGTAGAAGAATGACGACTGCATTTTCACTAGGTGAATCGGCTGCATTGAACACCTCTCGGTCCAGACTCCCCTCCTACTCCCTCCCTCATCCTTCGTCACCCCCGCCCTCTCCACCACTTTCAGTTGCTGATGCAGCTTTCCTTTGAAGGTGGCAGGTCTACACAGGTGATGGCGTGGCAACCACTTAGCAGGCTACTTGAAAGAGAATGATTTTACGCTCCGCTCTCTCTCTCTCTCTCACTCTCTCTCTCTCTCTCTCTCACTCTCTCTCTCTCTCTGGTCAGGCCTCGTCCCGTTGTCGGCTGCCTATTCCGGGCGTAGAAGTGCATCAAGGTGATCACTATGGTTGATCTGAGGAAGGAGAGGGAGGGAGGGAGAATGGAGGACTGGCAGGTGGTTTTTGTTTTAGGACACGGTAGGCACACAAAGCATACGTCTTCCCAAGGACATTGAGGGAAGGAGATGAGTTTGGAGCAGGTTCGTGTGTCTTTGCTGTATGCTACTGTCATCGTGTCATGAGAAAGACTACAGGAGTACACGTTAAACTGAAACTCGTACTTCTATTCCCCGACAATATTCACGGGCACCTCGTCCTAGTCAGAACCGATTCCTGATGTTGTAAGTAAACAAAGCCGCCTCTAAGGATAGTGGTGGGGCATTTTTTTCTCTCCCCCCCCCCCCCCCTTCCCCCCCCCTCTCTCTCTCTCTCTCTCTCTCTCTCTCTCTCTCTCTCTCTCTCTCTCTCTCTCTCTCTCTCTTCGCTCGTTCGCTCCTCCTTATGTGATAGCCAAATGACCACGAACGATGTAACAATATTGCATCCCGTGACGTGATGGAGGACATGGCCGTTATGGCTACAGAGAACTACGTGGTCGTCGTCGCTGGAGGCAGTGGGTGGTTGTGGACTGGAAAGAGGAAGTCTGGCGATGACGGTCTGTATGTTATACACCTGCTGCCGCCGATGAAATTTGAATGAAAAATAGCCCGCCCGTGGCCCGGCAAGGTGGACGTGGCCGACGCTTGTGGCAGGGAGATTGAAGTGTGGTGAGAACAGGGATGGGGGGGGGGGGGGGGGTAAGGCCGGGTGGGGTGGGGTGGGGGGTAAGGCCGGGGGGGGGGGGGGGGGGGGGGCAGTGGTTGTTGCCGGACGGGATTGCCTTTAGTCCAGTCATGTTGCCAGTTAAGATCTTAAATATGCGGAGTATACGTTCGTCAGTGTTTCAAAGGGGAACTTGCAGTGTTCGTTCATCCCTTTCCCCTCTCCACATGCATATACATGCTTGTGTAAAGTGATAGAGGGAAAGGAGTGTCATGTCTGTGTTAACATTCCCTTCAACAATACAGTATGTTTAGGCCTACTTTATTCGCGTTTCAGGTTAATTTATTCATAACGGTTACCAGTCTTGTTTCTCCTTTTTTATGTCGTTCATCTTCGTTTTCTTCTTCCGTTTTTCTCCTTCTTGTGATGACTGGCGTATATGTATGTGGCAGTATTCGTTAGAAATACAGGTTTCTCTAGCCAAGTCCAGAGGATTTCAACTCAGTCTCTTCGTATCTCATCCCACCCCCATCCATCCACCCCCACCTCTCTCTCTCTCTCTCTCTCTCTCTCTCATCGGCCTCCATTATGGATTAAGGTCACATAGCATGTTTTAGTTGCGAAGCTGATTATTCCACATTGTGTGATTATTTTGCTTGGGCTTCTCCACTTTTAGGATGTATTGCGGATAGGTTTGATAAATTCCTCGTTTGTTGTTTATTATTTCTTTTTATATCATCATTAACGTGTTCTATAGTGGGCCGGCGTTCAGACCCCACCCCTAACCCTCAATCCCAACTCCGTTCACCCACCTCTTCCTCACTCGTATATACTCCAGTCCTTTCCTTCTCAAGGACTACGTAAATAAGGTGGCATTTGAAGAGGGTCTGTTTGTTTGTTTTTTTTTTGGTCGACCACGTGATTCGATTCTAACGTGATCGATGACGCTTTTTCGCCAGTTTGCGGCCCCCACCCCTCCCCGCTTCCCTCCAGCCGCTCCCTGCCAGCGGTGGGGCGGACAGGACGTCAGTGGCGGCTGGCGGTGGTGCTTGATGCAGTGCGGCAGCTGGGTGTCGTGTGTGGGTGACGGATTACCACCTGTAGCCTTCATTTACAATTCCCCATCACTTACTGTCCGCTCGCTCCCAGCCTCCGCCTTGTTTAATCCACGTGTGACTGCCTCCCCCCTCCCTTATCCCGCCACTTCACCCTCCACCCTACACTGCCCCCCCCCCCCCCCCCAGCCCCTCACCCCCCCCCCCCCCCCTCCCCTCCCCCCCTTACTCCGTGCTCACCCGTTTCTGGACCCGGCCAGCTGTGCTTCCCATGACGTGGACCGTTGAGCCAGCCTGGATACACTTTTACTGGCTGTTCATTTGCCGTGGTAGTTTGTCACACACATGCGGACAAACACCTCCTATCAGCCAGCGTGCGATGGACGTTTAGCCTGTTTTTCCCCCAATAGAATTGATTAGTGTACGGAGCTGATTGTTTTACACCTAGAGTGAAGAAGTGCGTATGAATTCGTCACTGACTTGCAGTCAGCCAGCAACTGTTGGTAGATGGCAGCTGAAATCAAAAGGAGAATGTTGGTTTAATTGGGACTGGAGTTTGATGAATTGAGGGTGTGAAAACCAAGTTTCTGCCCCGAACACCCAATCCTCTCTCTCTTTCACGCAATCACGCATGCACGCACGCAAACACACACACACACACACACACACACACACACACAACACAACACAGCACAGCAGAGCCCAACACAACACACACACACACACACACACACAGAGTTATGATGCTATAATAATGCTGAACATAGTTATGGTTCTGCTAAAATGATGCTATAATAATGCTGAACATAGTTATGGTCCTGCTAAAATGCTGTTCAGAACGAAATGATCACTTAACGCGTGACCATAGTAGATCCAGTGCATATTGCATTTACATGACCCATTATACGAAGAAATGTCAATGTCTTGCAAATGAAATCACACTAGGATAACACACACACACACACACACACACACACACACACACACGGGATTAAAAACTAAGTACGTCGCAACGTTTTTGTCCATAGGCTATATAATAAAACGCCACTGAAGTTGGTGAATGAAACTGGCTTCCATTCATTTCAGGCCAAGCGGTCTCGACACAGGCGGCATATTCTCCCAACCAAGAAATGAATCCCCATTGACAAGAGTCCGTCAACATTCCAGCAGTGTATTTCGAAACCTCGGGAATGACAACATTTTTTCTAATCTTACCCGAGTCGTTTTTGTCACGAGAACCTGTGCCCCGGGTGTTGCCTAAACATGTGGTGATTGAAAGAAAGGGGGCTTTCCGAGCGGGCCGGGGGCGCGAGCCTGCCATGTTGGTTCGGTTCTTTGGACAACAGCCGTCGTTGGAAAAGTGCCGACCGCATTGGTCTGGGTGAATTGCGAGGGGGAAAAGAATCAAGGCAAATGGGACCCGAGTAAAAGATAAGCCAGCTGAGACCATACTTGTGGACTATTTTAAAATGTTCAGTCCACGTCTTTCCAGTGTGTTCTCGTTGATTGTTTTCCCGCCCCGATCATGTACGCTGTAAAGGGTTTTGTTTGTGTGCTTGTGTTTCGGTCTCATCCTTCATGCCTGTCATTGGTGTGGTATTACACCTATGCTGAAGATTCCAGCGCTTGCGTGTCGCAACCCACATCCTGATTCACCTTGTTCAAGGCCAGTTGCCTGCAGGGAGCTCTCAACACTGGGTCGTTGCCGAGTACTCAGAGGAGGAGACACAGTCATTGCATTGCTGCTGAGCCACTTCTGTGGTGTCTCATCCGAACAAAAAAGAACGCAGAACACAAGTTGCTACACCCCAAACTGTCAAAAGTTTGTGGAACCAGCGGGAATGGTGCTCAGAGGAGATGGGGGTTCCAGAGGGATAGGCCTACTGTCATTTGTGTGTTTGTTTTACTGCAAATACTTTCGATTGAGGGCCGACTGATTTGAAACTCTCTCTCTCTCTCTCTCTCTCTCTCTCTCTCTCTCTCTCTCTCTCTCTCTCTCTCTTCTCTTCTCTCTTCTCTCTCAAATTGTATTGGTATTGTTTGCACACACACATACAGACACGCACACACAAAGGTACACAACACGCTCACATACACGCACGCACACCCCCCCCCCCCCCCCCCCCACACACACACACACACACACACACACACACACACACACACACACACACACACACACACACACACACAC
The DNA here is from genome assembly GCA_016801955.1 of Conus betulinus. Classification (NCBI taxonomy): domain Eukaryota; kingdom Metazoa; phylum Mollusca; class Gastropoda; order Neogastropoda; family Conidae; genus Conus; species Conus betulinus. Next base: position 452,928 of record JADBJO010000731.1, read on the forward strand.
ACACTATGCACACGCAGAGAGAGGGAGATTTCGTAGAACTGGAAAACATCAACTCTCTCACCCACAAACACATCCAGGTGATCCACACCCACTCCCACATCACACAAACACACACACGCGCGCGCACTCACACACACACACACACACACACACACACACACATACACACACGCACACACACATACACACACATGCACGCACGCACACACACACGCACACGCACACACACACACACACAAACACAGACACATACACACATGATGGAAAGGGAGAGAGAGAGTCCCCTACCCTCCCGCCACCCGACAAAGAACCACAGAGTCCCAGACTGAGAGAGAGGGCCAGAAGAATGCAGTGCTTTCTACAGAAACATGTTTTGACAGGAACCGTGAGTGTTCCCTATCAATAGCAGTACAGTTAAGGGGGAAGAAAAGAGAAAGGAAGGAGAAGGGAGGGGGTGAAGGGGTGGGGGGGGGGGGGGAGAAGTGGAGGAGAACAGCAGCGGAAGGAGTGAGCAGGGAGTGAGCGGGTGTAATCGGGCGATATCTTCCAAACAGAGGTACAGAACTGGGCAGTCCCCAGAACCAAACGGTCGTTAGATTGTCATTGCTCACCCGGCGAACTGATAAGGAAAGATGGTAGCTCATTGTGGACATTGCCAGTGGCTGGGGGGGAACCCAATACGACCGGGATTTGGAATCTTTTGTGTGGCAGTGTGGATGGGATCCTATCGCCTTTGGTGCCGATCCTTGTTTACACCCCAGGGACTTGATCGAGAGCCTAGGCATACTCTGGGTTGGAACCATATCCCAGATAGCAGAAAGGAACACGGGTGTGGGTGGGGATGGGAATTGTTGGAGGGAAGGGATGGATTTGGGGGGGGGGGGGGGTGGAGGGGGGGGGGGGGTGGAGGGGGGGGGGGAGGAGATATTACAGGAAATTAATACGTAAGCTTTTGCAAAACTGTACCCCCCCCCCCCCCCCCCCCCCCCCCCCCCCCCCCCCCCCCCCCCCCCCCCCCCCCCTCTCTCTCTCTCTCTCTCTCTCTCTGTGTTGCTCTCGCTGTTTCGCTTCCTAATTAGTTATTGATCTGTTTACCTGTCTATGCATACATTTTGTTAAGTCAGCAAAGACATTTCTATTTACTCATACCAGTAATTAGTTGCTTTATAAGCATAGCCTGATCCAACTAAGGTAACATATCATGTGCTGAATTTAAAAAAAAAAATGATAACATGCTTACAGTGGGCAAGAGTTTCGTACATCACATTCTTCAGATTACTTTGTTCTCCTCCTTCTGTTGATTAGAACTAGAAAACATAGTCTTTTGTCAAAAGTTATTATATTCTTTTCTTTTTTTTTTTTTTTCTTTTTTTTTTTTTTTTTTTTTGGGGGGGGGGGGGGTTGTTTTGTATTTTTTTTGTTTTGTTATATATACTTGTTGAGTTTCTCTTACATGAAAAGGGAAGTAGGACTTACAGTTTGCAAATGTATGACATGATTTTATTTCAGTAAAACAAGCCCGCAGATGTGCAAATAAGTTGATGAGATATTGGTTTAGGCAAATGGGTCATCCGATTGTCCAGCTTGAAAGGGAAGAGTATGAAGCTGAATCTTCCACTACAAGGATTTCAAGGCTTCTCAACAGTTCAGTCACCTTCACTGTGTGGGGTGTTCTGTCAGGGTATTTCAAACACACTGTAATCGGGGATCCTTATCCTCCTTCGTTTAACTCTTTCCACCTGGCACCTGACCTGGTTGGGTACACTACATGCCCGCAAGCACTCGGGCGTCAGTCTTGGTTCGAGTCTAGCGCATCTAACTCTTATTATTTAAGTTGTTCTGTGTATAAATACAGGGATATTATTTTGAAGCTTTTTTTTATAGTGTGCTGCTTGGAGTGAGTGAGTTTTGAATGATAGGGTGACTTTCCTCAGTTTTTTTTTTTTTTATTCTGACGCTATGAGCCAGCGAAGCTATGTTACAGGCAATTTTAGATGAAATCATAGTGGGTAATTCTGGTAACACAGAAAAACACATAAATTTACCAAGTTGCAGAAAATGTATTTGCCGATGACATGGTGCAGTTGTATCCATATTTTATCATAACGTTAATAATGCAACATCTTGGACAGAAGAGGAAGTGCTGATGAAGTAATAAAGGATCCATCCTCCCCCCCCCCCCCCCCCCCCCCCCCCTCTTTTTTTTCTATTGAGCAACAATGCATTACTGAAAAATCCAAACACAAAGAAAATGTAAGATGTTGCAGAGAAAAAAAACTAATGTAGTGGTATGCCCTTTTTTATGTGCTGATCAAGAGTTATGACAGTTGGGAGTCAAGTAGTTCCTATCTTCTGAATGAACAGGCAAAATATGCCAGGCTGGGAAGGTAACAAGGCAATAGGTGCATCAGGGTTGAAAGGGTTAATGCCTTCACGCACTTAAAGGGTAAAGGTTTGTTTCATTTTTGTCTCAAAACTGAGATCTATGTCCCTTTCTTCTGTTTTGTTCACTTTTACAGATTATTGAAAAAAAAAAGGATGCCTACACACTTAATTTTCAACATAAGCGTGTGTGTGCATGCGTGCGTGTGTATGAGTGCGTGTATAATGTTAGAGTTCATATTTTTAAACAGAAGGATGATAATCATATGAAATCACAGGGTTTTCAACATAGTACTCTAGTTAAAGTATATATTTGCAGGGTATGGAATACAGTATTCTGATTTTTTAAAAAGGCATAGGAAAAGAGGCTTTGGTTAGAATTATGGCTGTACACAGATTCTGCCAGTACCAGCGTGATATTTACTTGATAAGGGATTCTATTTCTTTGCAGCGAAGACTCCAAGCTTGAACGATAACCTTTTGATGTATTACGCCAGTTCTCTCTTTCCACCCCCAGTATTTCCTGCTTTGCTGTATGTGTATACTCAGTCCTGCGTTTTATGTCTTTCATTTCAGTCTGCGACCCAGGTGTGACTAAGACTTGTAGTGCAGGAGGGACCATTTCTTGGTTATCCGAAGCCTATCAGACTAGGCTCTGGGGTTGCCAAAGCTATTTTCATACTTCCGCAGCTTAGATTTAGAGGCTTTGCTTTAAGATCAAGTGTCTGTTCCCCATCCACCTTGAAGCAAAGGCAAAATGTTTGTTGCTCCACCTTACAGCTTATCTGGCATAGCATAGCCAGGCAGGCTGCTCCCTTTTGTGCTTTTTCCCTGAAAATGGAGTATTAGTAAGTGACATATTTAAGAGATCATCTGTGATTTAGGAGATAGGTTTGAAGTGAAGCAGCCAGCCACATAAACTGAGAGTGTCCTTGCTTGATACGAGTGGCTTATTTTAAAAGTGCCTTCAAGGGGAACAAAGAACTGGAAGAGCAATAACAGAAAACATGCGAGAGATTTAGCTGGTGATGTGAATGACAGCATTGTCTTTGGGGTTTGCAGTTGGTTAGCAGAAGAAAAGTGACTGGTTCAGAACATGTGAATTTAAAAGTAAAAAAACCTCCTACCATCCAGACTCGCTCCCTCATACCTCCCATCACTCCAACTGTACCACTTTATGCTGCTCCCCACCCCCCCCCCACCCCCTTCCTCTCCATTCCACTCACCTACCTACACTTGTAGCTTCGACTCGACAGTAAACCAGCGTGTTATATGTAAGTTAATACATACAATGGCCCCCCCCCCCCCCCCCCCAAAATACACAACTGTGCAATACAAGGTGTTGATCTGTACAGACCAGTCTCTCAGCTGTGTTGTCAGTATGGAGCATGCATCTGTGAAAATTTGAAATAATAAGAGAGAGAAAGTCTGAGCAATGAACATTTGATGGAACACCATGGGAAATGACTGAATGTAGCACCAGCAAACAGCTCTTCAGTCAGCTGTGCCTGAAAAGGTAGCCCATTGTGTAAACCACAGCATGGATTAGAAAATGCATAGAGCTAGGCCTCTACTCGAGGATTGATGCTATACTCACAATAATGATGATGATGATAAAGATAAACGGAGAAAAAAAAAGATCTGGCCTCTAAATGATGTGTTTGCTGGGTTGTGTGTTACAGCAACAGGAACAGGACCCTACCAATCTATACATCGCCAATCTGCCAATGCACTTTACTGAGAAGCACCTGGAGAACATGTTCAAGGATTACGGCACAGTCATTTCTACCAGAATTTTACGGAAACCTGACGGCATCAGTCGCTGTGTTGGATTTGCTCGGATGGAGTCCAGAGACAAATGTGACACAATCATCAATACGTTTAACAATAAGATGCTTACTGGTAAGTTACTGCTCATTGGTGGTTTGTGCTTTTAGACATGTGCATGGCTGTTTTATTGACATCACCACTAAACTCCCTAATATCACCCATTCTGATTCAGTAATTCAAGTGGTAAAATATTTCCATGAAAATTATCCAGATTATCCTGGGTATATGATGACAAACTCTAAATGAATTTTGTTGAATCTCTTTCTACATTCTGCATGCGCATATACACATTTATGGCTGCATTACAAAAATGTTTATTACTAGTTGATCTAATTTTGATGATGATGTTAAATCAAAAATAGGCTTGTATGCTAAACCAAGAAAAAAAGCCCGTAGCAACATCTTTTCAGAATTACTAAATAGTGAATCAATGTCTTGCTAATTATTCCACCTTGAAAGCTTCCAACTGCAGCATCCACATTATCCAAGGTGACCATGAGTGCCGAGGTCTTGGTTTTCATGTGTGTGTGTATGTATATATAGATAGATAGATAGATATATATAAGTGTGTGTGTATTTCAGTGTGTGCACTGTATGCGTGTAGGTGTTCAAACATACTGTTGCTTTTAATGTTAACTTTTGTTTTATCATATATGATATACAAATATCACCAATGATGAAAATTTATTGAACTGAAGAAGAGTACAATACTTTCTTTTATTGTAGTTTTAACTTTCGTTTTCAGGTAAACTACTGTCATCATTAGTGAAATTTTAGTAAAGTGAAGAAACACACACACACACACACACACCACACACACACACACACACACACACACATATGCATGCACTCTCACACACATGCACACACACACACACACACACACACACACACACACACACACACACACACACACACATGCACACACAGAGCAAATGTAGGCTAACATCTTAAAACACTGAAGAACAACTTTGTCTTGGGAGTATTGGGTAGATCACTGAAAATGTGATGCGCACACATTTTGGGTGCTGTGCTTCATGTGCAACAAAAGCAGTATGACTCTTGAGTGTACCTGTATGAAAGAGGAGGGGTTGGGAAAGGTTGCTGGTGGGGAATATAATGTTCAGTCTTTGAAACTGTGAATGTCATGATGTGTGAGGGGGAAGAGCAGCTTAAAGCCACGCCCCCTCACGTCACAGGGTATAGCAAATGTCTGGGCAAAGAATTCAACCTGGCCCTCAGCCATATCTCTCCTTTGCCTCTGCGGCCCACTCTATCTCTGGTTTTATCAGGCCAGGCCAGGAAGCTTACCACTTTTTTTTTTTTTTTTTTTTTTTTTTTAAATAAATTCTGACAGGGATGAAGAGTGGGGGATGGGCATAGGTAAAAGGTGTGTGTGTGTGTGTGTGTGTGTGTGTAAAAAAAGTGTGTGTGCATGTGCGTGCACTCTCACGCCTGTGTGTGTGTGTAAAAAAATGTGTGTGCATGTGCGTGCACTCTCACGCCCTGTGTGTGTTTGTTTGTGTGTAAAAAATCTGGCTGGCTGAGGTCTGTTTTGCTCAGTTCATACTTATTCAGCCTATTTTGTTACCCTGAGTGTCTGCTACATGGGCAACACAGGATTTGGCTCAGATTACCCCTCTCTTCTCTCAGTTTTGATATGTACAAGTGTCATTTTTTCCATTCTTGATTCTTGTAGCGAATACCCTTGCCCACTATGCAAATGGGTTTTGTTGAGCTCCTGTTTCATGAGAAAGGAATTTCCCCAGCCATGTTTGGCTTTGTGTTGTATGTGTGTGTGTGTGTGTGTGTAAAGTTTATCATGTAGACTAGAGGTATCGCACTTTTATGATTATCATTTTTTCCATCTTTTTAAGGTTTATCTGCACATTCACAGAAAGATTCACACAGGTGGCAATTATAAGTGCACAGCTTTATTGACTGCTTTAGAAATCAAGCAGAAAGTCCGTAAATGAGCTCCAAAAAATGGAGCGAGTTTTCATTCATCAAAATTGCAGTTTGAGTTCTAAGTGAGTCTGTTGAGCTAATCTGTAAAAATTGCAGTCTTGATCAAGTTGATGTTCAACTTGTTTGAATTCAGTTCTCAAGATAGTTTGTTTATTGGAGAAGAAAGCTGGATCATGCATTGATAAAGTTTTTTCCCATCCCCCTTTAGAAGTGATAGTACTTATGAACAGTTCTTATAAAAAGCGGTCTATTTTTTCTTCAGAGTGAATAGAGCTAGATTTTTCTTTAAAAAACTATGTGGTTTTTTTATTTTTGTAAATCTCTTACCCAGGGCATGTTTCAAAATTGGCTCTTCCTCACAAGTGTTTTTAAAAATGGGGAAGAAGTGGAGAGGAAGGGATTTTCAAAGTAAACTTTGAAATATTTGATGAACAGGAGATAATCAAATCTGCTTTAAGGATTTGAATAACAATGCAGCGCCTGCTTTTTCTATTGCAATGACTTATAGCAATAGAAAAAGCAGGCATGGCATTTTACAACTTGTTTTCATTCAGGTATCGGATAATGCTGTCATATTTGTGTAATGTGTGAGGGAAGTCAACACAACCTCCAGTGGAGGGAGGCACAATTTAATCATAGTTCTGGTTACATGTATTTTGTCTGGAGGCTGTTGTCATTTGGTCACAATATTATCTGTCTAGGTTTAATTTTGCATTGGACTGTTAAGACTTAGAACATGTAAATCGCTAGATTTACCTGGTTTTCATTTTTGTTTTCCCTTTATTTTTTTTCAGGGTTCTTTGTTTGTTGTTGTGGTGGTGGTGGTGGTGTGTGTGTGTGTGTGTGAGTGTGTGTGTGTGTGTGAGTGAGTGAGTGGGTGAGTGATTACATTCTCACATTCTGCCGTCACCATTTCTCATCTTCTCATGCAGTGTTGTTAGAAGACTGTATTCAAGTTTTTTTTTTTTCAAGCTCACAATCACATTCATAGTGCCACAGCATTATATCAGGTTTGCTTCATTTCATGTTGAAATCACTTGGGACTGCATGTAATGGTTCATAATTGGGATTAGCCTTGTAGCAGACATGTTGCCCACACAGGTGTGAATGGGTAGTGTTAGAAAACTTACAACTAATCCCCAGAGTCTGTGGCAGTAGGGATTTAGGTGCTCACTGCAGAAGTCAAAGAGTCGCCTATCTCAGGGCTTTGGAAAGCCAGTTGCTTTCCCCTTCACAAAGCCTAAGGGTATGACAATGTTCTGAGGGTGTTTAAGTGCAGGTGGTATTTTTAATATCCAGGTCGCACATGAGAAAATTGACCCTATCTTCAGAGTTCTGTATGCACAGAAAACATCAGAATTGAAAGGAGGAGGAAAAGAAGGAAAAGAAAGAAAGATTATGCTGTTTCGCAGAGGTAAACTAATTTTTTTCACATGGATCACAGTGAGCCTGGCAGTGAGAAATTTGTTATACAAATAAAGTGTGATGCAATACAGTAGAGCATAGTGTGACTTAATGCAATAGAATACAATTCAGAACTCATTATTGAGGAACACACTGGTATATCGGTGAAAGCTGAAAATGTCTTCAGGGCTACACAGAAAGAAGAAAAAAAGGGTGAAATTTTATACCAGTATGTTAATGGAATATGAAATAAATGGTTAAAATCCAAGATCTCCCCCCCCCCCCCCCCCCCCCAACTTGCCCCTTCTACTCTCTCAGCCCCTGTTTGCTCTCACACTCCCTCCCCTTCTCTTCCTCTCCTTCCAAAGTATCAACCCAGAGCTGGATTTTCATCTCTATTTGTTTTTTAAATACTTCATGAATCAAAGATTCTATCAGTATCTCGCTTTGTATCAAAGTGAATGAAGCACCCAAAAATGGTTTCTAAAAAATTAATGATGTTAATCAATAAGGGTAGAAAATCTAATGGCTGGAGTCTTCACTGGAGTCTTCAACAAGCTAAGAAGTTTAAAGTTAAGCAATAATGAAGTGGAGATGGAAAATGAAGGGAGCAGTAGGGAGTGATTGGATGCAGAGGTAAGGGGAGATGGGTGTCATGTGCACAGTCTTTTCAGATAGGGATCCTGCCACAGTAGATCCAGCCCTTGCCGTGGGCCCAAGGTAAACCAAGATTCCTACCACTTGGGTTTATTTCCCCAGCAGCCAGGGTACTTGTATACTATCACATTACCATCACCTACAGCCTCTGGGCCTTACCTGTGAGGCATGCTGTGTTTTTTTTTTTTTTTTTTTTTTTCAAGGAAAATTTAACACGCCAGTGGATTCAAGTCCACTTTCGTCATTTCTTAGCCAAGATGATATCAACATTGTTTTCGGCCTGAGCCTGTTTTGTATCATAACAAAGTAGTTCTTTCAAAGCATATCCATTTTGCGGTTTTGTTTTCTTTCTCTTTTTTTTGTACAAGCTATAAAAAAAAAAAACAATGCAAATTTATTAAAGAGGAGAAAGAAATGACCCAGAGGGTGGTGTGTCTGTGCACAGGGCATAGAAGATACTTGAGTCTTGGTTGAGACTCAGAACAAACTGTGCCGCTTGTCTGTACCCTCCATACTGCTGAGGATTCAGTCTGTTTGGGTCGCAAGTTCAACCACAAGATTTTTCGGTCAGAGGTCATAGGTGATATGCAGGCAGTAAATGGAATCAGAACTTGGTCTGTGCAGAGAATGTCATGCTTTGTTTCTGATGTGGTATGGAAGTAAAGAATCATTAGTGTATGTCTTAACCGAGGCAGTGAACACGATGACCATTCTTAATGCTGGCTTCTTATCTGAATGCCTCAGACGTTACAGATGACCTTATCCATTTTGCATGTGTCATATCAGATAAAAGCTGACCTAGCTTTCTCTTTGCCTTTCTTCAGTGGATTGGCCTATGACAGACATGAGAGAGAAAAAATAACTTGTGTTTGGTTATCAGTGATGCAAGTCGAGAGAGAGAGAGAAAGAGAGAGAGGGGGTGGGGGGCTGAGGGTTGGAGTGTGGGCAAGGTGGGGAGCAGGGGGAAGACTGAAGTAAAATTCTGATTTAATGTAATGAGCAAGATGATTAGAATTTTGAGATATCTTTTCACTACCATACAACCATTTTTTCCCCATTTTTTTTCTTCATTTTTCATTTTAAAAAGAGGCCTTGAGATTTTAGACTCTTGAGAATACATCATCACAAGCTACATCTTACATACTGAACATTCAGTTGCTCCAAAATACATTCGCCCAGGACTTTTGAACAGTGAATCCCACTGACTTCCTCAGCTCAAGCCCATCAACAGGTCTTCCAGCCTGTCAGACACACACACGCACACACACACACACACACACACACACACACAAGCATAAGAGAAGAAGAGGACATGCTTACACATCAGAATGCATGCGTGAAGCTGTACACCCATGCACAAGTAGTTGTACTGTTAGAGTCCAGGGCATACACATACACAGAGACCCAGTCTGTATGTCTTTCCTCAAGAAATGTGTGTTCATCACCTTCTACAAGCTGGCTTTGAACAACAGGCACATTGTCAGACAAAGGGCATGTACCGTGGTTGCTCACTCAGTGAAACAGTGTGTGGCTAGTGTGCTTCCCCACTGTACTGTGTAGCACTGTCACACTTGACCTCAATTTTCAAGGGGATGAAATATAGCATGTGGACATGTATGGGTACCTGTTATCGGCTGGGTTTCTGTTAAGACAGGCATGTGAAGAGGCATTATGTGCGTCATTTGTGCATGCGCGCGCACACACGCACACACACACGCGCGCGCACACACACACACACACACACAGTGTCACTGTGTTTTTTAAGTCTGTACATGGAACTCCTTGAAGGTAGCAAGGTAATAGCTATCCCCATACACACTCACACACACACACACACACACACACACACACAGTCACTGCTTTTTTTTAAATCTGTACACGGAACTCCTTGAAGGTAGCAAGGTAATAGCTATCCTCACAGTTCTATTCAAGAGATTTTACGTTTATGGGTGGATGGCAGTCGCCAGGGTAGGCACACTTGACAGGCAAGGTGTAACTTTTCAGCATTGAGTTACATTGCTTACAGTTCTTTTTATAGATCAACTATATATGAAGAGTTTTTTTAATGCATGGAACTTGGAAGGGAGTTTGCAGGGGAGGGATAGGCAGGGTGTTTCAACTTTTCAACATTGTGTCAAAGCTACTTTCAAAAACAGTTGCAAAGATAAAGAAAACATACTGAGTATGTGATTGAGCGTGAGTGTTGTGTAGTATGTGATTTTGTGTGTGTGTGTGTGTGTGTGTGTGTGTGTGTGTGTGTGTGTGTGCATGTGTGGGTGTGTACTCGCACACGTGTGTGTGTGTGTGTTTGTGGGTTGGTGGGTGGGTGGGTGTGTACTCGCACACATATGTGTGTGTGTGTGTGTGTGTGTGTGTGTGTGTGTGGCACACACATGTGTGATAGCGCACATTGTCACAAGGTGCTGTGTGACAGATTTGGCACAGTTGAAGCTGTGAATGAAAGTACAGTAGTGAAAGGTTTAGTGTTCTTTTCCCCTGTATAGCTTGTCCAAGGTAAACGTTTTGAAACACTATTTAGGCTGAGCTATATTTTGTCTGTCTGTGCTCTTTTTTTTTTTCTTTTTTTTTTTTGTGTGTTTCGTGCTTGCCTCAGTGATGCCCATGTGCATCATGTGATATTGGATGTGATTATTAGCATGGATGTGTTGCTCACATTATTTTAATGATTTAATGTGAATGTATTTTGACCTACCAGTTTGCTCTCTTAGCTATTGAATGTCTGCATCCGTGCCAAGCCTTTGGATTTTATTGTTACTGTTTCAGCAGTCACAACATTTTCTCTCTGGTCAGATTGTGCAGATTTCTTTGCAAATTGAAAATCTGAATACATTCACCTCCATTCTGATCTATGATAGTGTACATTTCCATGCATGGTTTCTGTTTTGTGATCAGTGAACTGCCGTAACTCAAGTCCATTTAAAATGCCCAAAGTGATTAGCGTGATGATGTGTGGAACAAACTCACTGATCTTGCTGAAATTTTTTTTCTTTTTTATGTGTGCTTCTTTTTATCCATTACAGTCATGGAAGTCAAACTTTAAAGTCCAATGAAAACATAGGTCGTAGACAGTGGATAAGTGCATAGTAATGTTGCAGTAATTTTCATGTTGCTCTGTGAAAATGATTATAATACTAATGACTATTCTCTCGCTGAACAATTTGGAGGAGATACTGTACGAAAATGATCATAATTGTATATTTGATATTACAAATAACCACTTCTTTCCTTGAAGAGATCAGGCAAGTTACTGAGTGTATACGACAGAAGGAGGGCAGAACACTAACAGTAATACAGTAATAGTGACCCATATGCTTATAAAGTCACCTGCAAGCATGCATACAGTGTATTGCCACACATATGCACAAGTATGTACACTGGCCCGTATGCTCCCATGCACACTCGAAATATACCTTTTTTTTTTTTTTTTAAAGCCAGCAGCCATCAGTGGCTACAACTAACCATTAAAGAAAGTGTTGACTTCAGAACATCTCTGTGTGTGTGTGTGTGTGTGTGTGCGTGTGCACGTGTGTATGTGTGTTTTTATGTGCGTGTGTGTGTGTGTGTGCATGTGTGTGTGTGTGTGTGTTTTGTGTGTGTGTGTGTGTGTGTGTGTGTGTGTGTGTGTGTGTTTGCAGGTAGTTCAGAGCCTTTGCTGGTGAAGTTTGCGGACTCAGGGAACAAGAAAAAGAGCCAACAACAAAAGATGTTCCAGGTCGGAATAGATGACGTGAGTCTTGTATTGGGGTGGGTGGAGCAGACAGGCTGAAGAGAGGGTGCTTAGCAAAGAAATGACCTGCTGAGACGGAAGTGCTTGAAAAAGGGAGGATGGGGGATGGGATTCATCAATTGAGAATTATGATCTGAATTTAATCAACATTGTTTGTGTATATCATTCCTCATCAATGTGTATGGGAGACGGGGACAGATGATAGGAGGGTTAACATCATTGCAAAAAGTGTTTACAGTAGCCTCAATTTTAATGGTTTGAATGCTTTTTAGTTGGAAAGTTCTAAGATTTTCTCCACTCAACAGGAAAAGATAAGTTTGGAACATAGGTCTATAACGAGTACTCACTGTATATAGGTCAAGGTCAGTAAAGTTGAAAAGGCAAGAAATTAATTCAGCTGTAGTGAGCAAAATATCGTAATGCATACTTACAGTGTGTGTGATAATTTCAGTTAATTTGAATTAAGATGGCAAGAAATTAAGTTAGTTAGTAAGTTAAGTTAAGTTTAAGTGGACATTATATGTCAATTGTTAAAATGTTTTCAATCTTTCTGATTGGTGTGCTGTCAGTCATCACTCTGTAAACGTTTTGCTGTAACCTGCAACAAACAGTTGTGAATTTAGTACTTGTGTCAGTAGAATATGTACTGGTTCCTCCTGTAACTGAACTGCGTGACGTGGAAAAAAACAAAAAACAAACAATCAAAAGCACAAAACATCAGTTGACCCGTAGGTTGAGCATTCTTTTTGTCGCTCAGAGCGTACAGATTTGAAATAGGCTGATTATCGTCTGCTTGATGTGGGCTGACTTCTGTTGAGTAATCTTTACTGCCCTAGGTGAAGTGGGTCTTTAGTGGACAAGACCGACAGTAGTGACACCAGAAGCCTAATTGGCTGCCTCATCCCGAGCGTACAGATTTGAAATAGGCTGATTATCGTCTGCTTGATGTGGGCTGACTTCTGTTGAGTAATCTTTACTGCCCTAGGTGAAGTGGGTCTTTAGTGGGACAAGACCGACAGTGGTGACACCAGGAGCCTAATTGGCTGCCTCATCCCATCTCAAGGATGCTACAGTCACACAGATGAACATAAGTATCAGTGGTGGTCATGTGATTAATGGACACATTATTGATATGAAGAAAGAATAATTGTTTAGGCCACTAATGATACTTTTCATATTTGGCGCTTTACGCTCCCTCCTTTCCTAATCCACCAATATCTATTGCCATCTTCAAAATGGACTGTTGGTGTTATTATACGCTTAAATGTAAAACTTATTGGTCTTTGTAATATATGAGGCTGCAAATACCAGATATGTTCTTTTTGCATAGTACTTGTCAGTTTGCTCACAAGAAATCCCACAATCACAATCATGCTCATTGTGACACTGCATCAATGACTTTTTGTTGAGCATGTTTTTATGTCACTATTTCACTACTATCCTTCATTAAAGGAACAAAAATGTCTTGAAAATGTCCGTTTTGTTCAGGAAGCATGCATACGTGAGCATGCAGGTGTACTCTTGGAGTTGGAAGGAGTCACTCAAACATAAAGTAACTGATCAATGGAGACATAACACAAGGTCTCATAGTTGTGTTAAGTCCATTTTCTTCTTTTGGTGTATAGGGACTGCAGTTCCCTTTGACCAGCAAGCAGCCTTGGCAGCCAACTTGAATGCGTAAGTACCAACTCTTATTTTCTTTCTTCTGTCTTGTATAAGTACTTGTAGCCTTCTTGTGTATTTTTATCTCATTTACACTTGTGTCTCATAAAGTTGCAAATAAGCATGCATAGAATAAGTGCCTTGCTCACATGTTTGCAAAGATGACAGTAATAATGAACGCTGCAGAGGTTAAACCATACTGGCATGCATGCGCACGGACATGCACATATATGCAGTCATCTGCACATGCACCATTGCACACACTCTCAAGATGATGGGACTGTTGACAGCTGCCAAGCTCTCATGGAGGAAGCAGAAAACACTGAGATCAAGATGACAAGAGTGGAAGAATATTCAGTTCCTGGTAGTGGGGAGGCAGAAGAGGGGTTAGATTTGTTTATTCAGTGTATATGTACAGTCCCACCTCAAACCCACTTTCCCCTCTCCAGATGCACACACACATCTACAAATAAGCATGTGCATGCAAGCACACAACCATACACCCACATACATGCACACACATGTGTGTGCGCGCGCATGCACAGGCACACACATACACAAGCACACGCACACGCACACACACACACACACACACACACACACACACACACACACACACACACACACACACACAGAGGGCAGCAGAAAATGTTAAAAAAAAGCTTGTAGTTTGTAAGGCTGTTTTGACATTAAGTCTAGGTTGAAATATTACATTTTTGTATGACTTGATTGTACTCTTAATGCAAAAGTCTCTGAACCATTTTGACTCTTCAACATCTCTCATTATGAACAGCCTAATTGTTAGCCTGTTTCAGTGTTTGGTCTTTTCTTTTTCCTTCCACTGTTCAGAGTACTGCATACAGAATAAAATTTTTCTCTTTACTCGGAAATTTCAGTTTCAGACATGATTTGATGCGAAGAAATCTAATTTTACTGGAAAGATATTGCAATTGTATTTTGAAGAATTACCACATAAGAGTGTCATATACACATTATAAATATGTACATGTATATTCACATATATATCTATATATGTATACTTATATGTATTGTATATTGTTATGCCAGATACTAATTGTGTGAAAAAAAAAAACTAGAAGTACGTACCCCTATCATGCACATTGTAGTCAGAGCAGTCATGACCATCCATTAATATTCCATGTGCTTCCTCTGGAATATTCTCCACTATCACAGAGCAAAGGCAAGTTGGAAATGGCATGCTTCTGAATGTAACTTTTCTCTCTTTTTGTATTTTCATATCTGTAAATACAATCAACAGTTCAGTTTGTTTTATAGCATTTTGTTTGCTTGCTTATATAGTTGGCGGAAATCTGTTTGTAAACCATAGACAAACACAAAAGAAACTTCACCACTGCCTGGTTAAAGGATTGGCTGTAGCCATTCTTTCATGTGTGTGGCTACCCCCCCCCCCCCCCCCCCCCCCCCCCCATCCCCCTCCTTTTCCTCCATATGAAGCGGCATTCAGAAAATTTTGAATTTTTTTTTTTTTTAATACATCTTAGAAATACAACATCTGCTACCTCTTCCTCAAACCCCTGGCTTCCCATGTATACACACCAAATTTGCATAAATAAATGCATAGGAATTCACAAAAAGTGAGAAAACACAACCTTGCAAGGCATATACTATGCTAAAGAACATTATAATCAAATAGGCTAGTGCAGTTTAAAGTTAGGGAAAATATACCTCCAGCGATACATAGCAAAATAGCTACCACAACAATTTAAGCACAATTAAGCATAAACAATATAATGACAAAAAAATTACACCAGTTACTAAATGTGATACGTCACATGAGGAAGTGGAAATGATCATAAGGTCAAAGCAATAATGGGAAGGTCAAAGCTATAACTGGAAGGTCAACAGAATGAAAAGAGATGGTTGAATTGAAGAAATCAGTAGAATGGAGAAGAGTACAAATTAGAAACATTATGAACAGCATAGTGCTGGAGGGAGGGACAGAGGGAATAAAGTTACTAAAACCAATACAAAAAACAATGTAAGATCAGACATTTGAAGGCTTTCCACTAAACCTTCATAGAGATGGAGAGCACTTCTACATTTCATTGAGAAAAAACAAAACAAAAAAAAAAAAACAGAACAAAAACAGAAAACCCCTCACCTTGCGACGGCATTAAATGCAGGCTACAAAAACCAGAAGAAAAAAAAATGCGAAGCCCGCCAAGGGTCTTGAACCCTGCCTGCTTATTGAGAAACAGTCCGTACATGAATTACAGTATGGCCGCACCCACGCTCCTGCCCACAGCAGCAGGCCTGTTGCCGCGCTACTCGTCGGTGGCCACCACCCCGGTCACCACCTACCAAGTGTCCTCCAACCCTACCTGGATGCCACAGTATATCATGCAGCCTGGCATGCCACATGTAAGTAGTCCTGCTTCTCCTTGCCTTCTTTGTTGCTGCTGGTGAACATGATGACTAGAAGACCTGTAAGGAAAACAGAATCCTTTGCCCTTTTCTGTTGTTCCCAGGAAGAGAAGGAGCAAAGAGAAGGAATGGTGTGTACACATGGAGAATTAAAAGAATGCAAGTGGTTTCATGCAATTCTGTCTGGGGTTTCAGTACAAAAGGTTCAGGGAAGGAGGAACTAGAAGGGAGAAAAGGGATAGAAGGGGATTAGGGATAGACAGATCGATGATGACGTGTATGTGCAGTCACAACCATGGAACATTAACTTTCCTTATCTAAAGCTAAGCAGGTCCAGTATAAATCATTTTGAACATTTCCTAATGTATCTTGTCCTGGAATAATTGAAGAACCTTAAAAATGCACACACACACACACACACACACACACACACACACACACACACACACACTCTCTCTCTCTCTCTCTCTCTCTCTCTCTCTCTCTCTCTCTGTCACACACACACACACACACACACACACACACACACACACACACACACACACACACTCACTCACTCACTCACTCACATGCACACAGGTTTTCTTTCCATTGTGCTTGTATTTTTAACAAAGGGTTTTCAGCGGCTAATTTGCTACATGCTGACCTGTCAGTTCTCATCCAGTTCCCAACTTTGATGAAAGCCTTGAAAATGAGAAATTGGCCTGTTAATGAAATAAAAAGTGTTTAAATCTGTTCTTTGCTGTCAATAAAAAGTACCAAATATAACATGGGGCTAAGTTATTTTTTTTTTTTAGAAAATGGTTGCCTGTTTAACCATTATTTTCAGACATTTCATCAGAACAGAGGAACTCTTATGTTATTAAACACCAAATCCAATCACAGTAAACAAGTTTGTTATCATGCTATATGATTTAGTGACTGTTTAAGGTCAAAACTTTCTCCCAGGATAAATCAAGGAACTGTTTGACTTTTTGATGTGAATGATGTGACTTTTAACTCCAGTTCATCATCTGCAGAACTAAAGATGTAGACGTTCTGTGCAGTACCATATTAAGTTTCAAGTTTTGAGACTGAAAATGTGTAAAGTTTGAACTGTGACTTTAAAGTTATGAAAGTCACTATCTTTAGAGTGTAGATGACTTGAAATGTTCAGTAATAATGCAGTTCAGGTTTTGTGTCCAAATAACCCAAGATAGTGGCTATACTCATGTACATCATGAAACTTTATATTAAGCATGGAAAAGCGTCGTCTAAAAATAGGTACAACTGCTCAATCTTGCATACATATGTAAACAAGTTTGCATGATTATTGTAGAGGGAGAGGGAATGAGAGAGAGGGGGGGGGGGGGGGAGAGGTTGTTGGAGGAAAGAAGAAGAGAAGCTGGCTATGAGACAAGGGCCAGAGAGTGTGAACTGAGGATGAAATTGTCTGTCTTTCTCATTTGTATTTAAATGTCAACAATTTATTGAAAATATTTGTGCAGTAAATACGAATGAAGATTTAATTTGAATAGGTTTTTTTTTTTTTTTTCTCAACCTTTCATTATTACAGTAAGATGTTTTTCAGCAAATGGAAGGTAGTAATTTGGCTGTTTTTCTTGGTGGTTTGGTGTTTGTTTTTTTGTTTTTTTTTTGTTTGTTTGTTTGCTTGCTGCTTTTGTTTAACTAGAGCCAGAGCCTAAGTACAGATATTATTTATCTTTGTGTGTGTGTGTGTTTTTTTTTACTGTAATGTAATAAGTTGAGAAGTAAAGCTAAGACTGTAAATGTCATAAAGAAAAAGCACAATGATTGATCTTGAAATGAAGACCATTCAAGAATTCTGCTTGCTGCTCTGGCAACATCAGAAAGGAAACAATTATTACTTGAAAGTACCCATTTTATTTTACAGCTGCATTCTACTCATGAAGATTTGCAAAATGTCTTTAACTTTGCTTATGGTGTTACTTATGTTCAGTCTTGAAAAGGGTTACTGCAAGTTAAGGTGATGGAAATTTTGCAAAACTCACAGGTTTTTGTCTGCTTTATAAATGGTGTATTCAAGGAGATGATGGTCTTGATAGTCATCTGTTTTCTCTCATTACCTTCAGGGTTAGGTCATCGGGAATGTTGGATGTGGTAATTTGTTTTTGCTTCCAGGGTAGTAGGGATTGATTTGATCAGCAGGTGTTCCGGCTTTAGTGATGAAAGAAGATCTGAATTTGCAGAAAAATGTTTTTTTCTAATAGAGAGGTTATGTGGAAATGTTGTGTGATTTGACAGAATGGTGGTTAACACTTTCTGAATGACTGCTTTCTGGTTCTGTGACCTTTTTCTGTTTAACCTTATGGTTGTTGTCTTTGTGAATGAGATCTATTGTTTTTTGTCTTGAAACCAATTTAACAAAATTAATACCCTCATGAAATGCTTCACAGTCAGTTTTAGACTGACCAACGTATAAACCAAGCCAAATCTTCTATTTAAAATTTAGAAAGAAAAAATTACCATCATAAAACACTTTTCAAACTAAGCAAGTTGTAAAGTTATGTGAAAAATCTTTTGGAAGAGAGAGAATTTTTAGATAATGCAAAAGAAAACTACCTGAGAGAAACAATGACTTCCAGAGGGCATTTTGAACACTGTTTGAACAATCCCCAGGTCAAGCAAAAGAAATTTGGATGCTGAAACTACTATCCTAGGAAACGGCAGGAATTTTGGGCAGAATCTCTAGATAAAGTGAAATAACCTAGGAGACATAAACTGCAGAATTTCCTGACAAAAGAAAAATCAAACCATGGAGACTTATCACTAGAACAGGGTCCGAGGACAGTTTTTCTCTGTTAAAGCAGTGTCAGTGAATACACAAATACTCCAGTTTGTCACAATTGTAATAGCAGTTGTGATCATAAAAAGTGCCACAAGAACTCTTGCCATAGATGTCAGTGGGAGAGAGAATATGCTCGCGCGCGCGCGCACACACACACACACACACACACACACACACACACACACACACACCAAGAAACCTGGCTGACAGAACCATTTACTCCGCAAGACAATTACTGATGAAAACAGAAGGACCTTGCCGTAGATCCTGTTCTTCAGAAAGCCAGTTAATTCAAGTCTTCTGAAAGACAGTTACTTAATTAAGTTCTAGCATCACACAAGGGCTCTCCCCATGAACAGATTGGACCTGCAGATTCTGTAGTCTCACGTCATGCTGGCCTCACCCACTACCCACAGTGATCCATTCAGTTGGCATGCACTTGAGCATTCAGCAAGCAAGCTATCTGCACATGTGTAGGTTTGAAAGAAAACAGAGTGAGTTTAGCTGTCAGTTGAAGCGGAGAAATTAAGTTGTGTAATTAGATAGACGATAACCAACCAACGAAACAAACATACAATACAGAAGCACCATGTTTCAACCCCTTAGTCCTATGGCAAGACATACTGTTGGGGGACAGTTGTGGAAAGGAAAAAAAAAAAAAAAGACTTGGTTTCAATAGGATGATGAAGAGAACAGTGTTGTTTCATATCTTCATATATGTTATGATAAGCTGGTATTTATCACAGAATATTTTCACTTCCTCTGGTGTGATCCTTCTGCATTTTCAAATGTCTATATGTAAGTAAGATCACACAAAAATACCAGAATGTATGTTTGATGAATTTTAACAAAAGTTGATTTATGGTTGCTAGTGCACTCTAGATGATAGCACTTTCTTTTGCATGATTTGCTTTCGAAAGCAGTTTCCTGCCATGTTTGTTTAGGTTTTATAGACGGCATTGGGCATTGTGAGTTGATTCCAGATGACTGGGTGATGAGTGGGAAACTTCCTGAAAGAGAAATAAATTACCACTATTCTTTTATCAGTTACTCCTTTTTTGTCGCATTGGTCACGGCATTGCCTTACTGCATTTACAAATACAGAGAAATGCTATCCTTCATTTTCTTTAAAAAAAAAAAAAGAAGTTGCCCACTTGAATATGTACTAAAGTTGGGAAACTGAAAAGAATTTGCCCACTGATTTCGGATCTTTTCCAGATTTTTGTTTGTTGTAAATAATGAGGTCATGGGAAAAACTGCTGGAAAATGAGGAAAAAGACAGTAAAACATCATTTTTACAGTATGAAAAAAAACAGCAGTTTTTTCACTGGCCAAGAGCAGACTGCAACACAGTTAAATTATTAAGTACAGTCATTTGCTGAAAAGAGAATGATATGCTGATGTTCAGGAGTTGAACCATTGAACAGAAAAGCTTATCTGCTGAGCAAATGTGGTATTTGCTGCTGGAACATTTGGTAGGGTCCCTTTAAAATAAACTTGCACTTTTATGATCTCAAATTTTTACCAAATTTTTTTTTGCTAGAAAAAAAAAGTAAAGCTATCCAATTTGGAAGTGGGTAAAATAAATACATACCTGTCTGCCCGTGGTCGTGATAATTGTCTTTAGCATAGTCAAGCTTAACATTCTATGCATGCAGGACTGACATTGTAGGTGAAAAAAATGTATTAAGATATGATGTTGATGAAACTGCTGTTTTTCTTTCTTTTGTCTTTCTTTCTGTTTTTCTTTTTAGGTAGTTGAAAATACTAACCTTGTGTGGTGTGTGGTTTGACCTGTGGTGGTCTCCTGTCTGCACTGACTTGAGTGTGGTGTTTTTTGTGTTCTAATTCACAGATCCTCCCATCTGTGCATCCTGATGTGTCGGCCGTGTTGGACCCCACAACGGCCGCCCTGATGTAAAGTCAGGCGTGGTGTGGCAGGCACCCACTATCCCACACACACCTTGTGTGGGTGGTCAGATCTGGCTAGCTGGCCTTTCCACAGGGGGCTGTCATGTCCCTTCTTGCCCATGTGCAGGAGAAGCTGGTTCGGGTCCTGGCCAAACGGGATTTTGTTTTGCATGCAAACTGAAAACTGAACTTCAGCCATCTGCAAGTCTCTCCTCTGCTCTCCTGAACAAACTGTTTGCTTTTTTGAGAGTGATGTTTGGATGCAAAGAATAACTCCAGGAGGCCTGAAGATCTTGAAGATCTTGTACTTGGAGACAGATTTTTTTTTAATGTGAACTGTTTGTTTTCTTTTTCTTTAACAACTGACG
This sequence comes from Conus betulinus, assembly GCA_016801955.1. NCBI lineage: Eukaryota > Metazoa > Mollusca > Gastropoda > Neogastropoda > Conidae > Conus > Conus betulinus. The sequence goes on from JADBJO010000731.1 coordinate 474,073, forward strand.
CAAGTGTGGACTTTTTTTTTTAATTGTTTGCAACCACTTTCATTGTGCGACTGAAGTTGTTTTTACATTAATTTGATCTTAACATGTTCACAATGTCTGTTGCTCTCTTGCTTTTTTTATGTGTGGAAAATGAAATGTTATCAGGAAAAAAATTGGAAAAGCGGTGTCTTGTAAATATGAATGGCTTTTGTTTTTCATTGTAGTTTGCTTTCAGTTTTGCACTTTTAAGCTTTCACTTTTTTTTTCAGCGTGTATCCTCTTTGTTAATTTTAATTGGTGGTAGTAGTTTCATCATGGATTTAGCTGTGCTTGATTTACATCGGATGTCATTCTCTTTGTGGTTTAAAGAGATGGCCTTGATTGTTCACCTTATGCCTAATTGACAGATGCTTCCCAACACACTTCACCATGGCAGCGCCACAACTCTTGACCCGGGGTCAGGAGTGATGCCACAGTTGACAAGCCAGATGGGTCAGCTCTCTCTCTCAAGCGCTTCGGTAGGGGACGAGCATGCTGTGTTATGATGCTCGCCTGCGCATTCGCTCTTGTGCTGCTCGCTCTTTTTTGGCCAGTGTTCCGTGACTGTCATTGTTAGACCTTGACTAGGCACATTATGTGCCATTCTGTTCCTTTTAGCTGCCTAGTTCCAATCTAGTTTCAATAGCAGAAGTTCATTTTGGGCTGAAATGAAAACCCAGAGCTTTTGTCTGAAACTGGATTCACTAGGTGTTTTTAAATACTTGCTGCATATTATTTGGGTCCATTGCTTGCTTGTTTAACCAGTCTTGCCTGTGTTAGTCTTCCATTTTTGTTGTTTTAGCCCTTGAACTATTTTAAGCTAGAATTTAAGCTTAATCATCCTGTCCATCTTGTTTTTTTTTTTTTTTAAACGTTCAAGTGAGTGTGGATAAGAAAGATTCAACTCAAATTGCAAGTAATATGACTGAGGTCAAATCTGTGTCTGAAGCCCCTGCTCTTGTTCCACCCCTGCCCATCTCCAGTCTCTACCCCTCTTTCTTTCATCACCAACTTATCGTTATTTCTCTCCATCATTCTCCAAAAGGTCTTCATCTCGATCTCAGAGAAAACATTGCCAAACATTAATACTAAAGAAAAACTGTTTAAACTGTTTGGGATCATAACTTGCTAGCTGCATTTAATCTTTTTTTGTGTGAAAATCAGATTTAGTGTCGCATGTTGTTACTGTATTCACAGGTACTCTTGTATACTAGCTAAATGCCAAAGGTTGATGCTCAGGACCAAGTAAAACTGAAGTGATGGTTGAATCACTGTATTTTGTGTTTTACAGATTGTATCTTAGCAGGCATCGCTTAAATACATGCATACGCAAGTGGCCATTCAGGATTCTTTGCCACCTTCATAAAAGAATTGTAAAGTCAAAGGAGCCAATCAAAACACTGCCAGTCATTTACTACTGTACCATTTACTGTTTATAAAGTGATACAACAATAAATAAAACTGAATGCCTACCCTTTGATGATCTTTGCATTGCTTCTGTAACTTCATGTTCTAGAAAAGAAACTTTGCATGGATTAGATATAGTGGATTAAAAAGAAGTCTTCCAAAGAGATGTGTATATTTCTTATATTCTGTAACTTTCTTTATATCCCCCATTAACAAGCATTTCTATAGAAAAAAAAAAAAGAAAGAAAATGAAATGAAAAAAGAAAGAAAAAAAAGAAATATGTTCTCATAAATTTTCTATATTGTTTATTGTATAGCATTATATCGTGTACTGAAGCTTAGACTTTATTTTGCTTCATATATTGCAGAATGCTGGATTTCCTTTTTTCATGACTGCTATGAATATGGCATATCTATATATACCTATTGAAAAAAAATCAGCAGCTGCAATTGAAACTTAAAAAAAAACACATCCAGACTTTGGTCATCAGATGTGTATGTGATATTTTGTAATTAGCATGTAAAGGCTATGTGGTATATTGATTACAAAAGAACAGGAAAGTCGTTTGTAAAGAAAAGTGTTTTGTGTGTTAATACAGATTGTAAATAGAAAAGAATATGATAACAAAAAGCAGCAGCATATTAAACACTGAGGGAAAAATGCAACTGGTTATATCATGGTTGTATGGGCAGCTACTTAATACACCCAAACATTGCATAATGTAGCCGTTCCAACACTTCACTTAGATTTTCTCCAGACGTTTCTAGACTGCAATAACAAGTTTTTTAAAAGCATGAAATATCCTGTGCTAAGATGAAACACTGGCAATTTACCTCTTTTCCTAAAAAATAATTTGGTCAGTAGAATTAACAAGATTAAAGTCACGTGGCAGTACTGGAGAGGCAGGAGCTTTGGACCTGTGCATTAAAACGGCTGGAATTACCCATGGACGTGATAGGAGTGGGGAAGCAAGCCAGAGACCTCACTGGGGAAAGAATAAATGCAGTTGGAAGCAACAAGCTTGTGCATGATAGAGAAAAACTAGACCAAAATCAGACATGATGACTGTAGACATTTGTACATTGTCCTTTCATGCCTTTCCTCATGTTGCTTTTTGTTTCTTGGACATGGTTAGCTCTGTAGCGTCACACTAACACCAAACATCCACCTGATTTTCTTCTTAATGCCTTCTTCCCCCCCCCCCCCCCCCTTTTTTTTGTTTTTGGGTAAACTTTCTTTTTCTCATTCAGGTGTGCGCTCTGGTTGGTTTTGATGTCTTCTGTGCAGTGGGAAATTTTTTTTCTTTAGCATGTTTCTTTCCTACGAGCTTCAGAGTGAATTTGGTAAGAACCTTATTTTCCCATGCGTAGAATTTTTCTATCACCCAAGCCCACCCTTGTCCCAAATGTTCAAAATGTGTCATGGTTAAGGTTCAACCAGTTTTGCTGTTGTGGCACTGTTAATTTCTTCTTTAATTGCATTGTTTTATATGTTTGTTTGCCCTTGTTTTTCCACTTGCATGCGTTCTTTTTTCTTCATTTGTAATTGTTGAACAAAAAGGATTCACTTTCAAACTAAGCTGATATACAATCCCACCATTGTTCTTTAACTACTGGAGAGGATGTGCATCTCCTTTCCATGCAGATCATAATGGGAGAGCTGTTTAGGAGTATGGGTTCAAAGTGCATAGCTGGTGAGTGATTTATCAGTGATGAATTTAAAACTATTAAACGGTAAACATAATGTCAAACTGCATTGCATTGTGGACAAACATATTTCATTATCAATTGGTAATACACAGATTTAATCAAGATGTTGCTCCATTCTTCATTCTTGCTTCCATGCCCTCATCTTGTGTGTTCTTGGATGGTTGGTTGGTTTATAAGCCATTAAGTGACCTTTATAGATGACCTTTGTAGTTGACTTGGTGCAGATTCCCAGTGACTTGACCTGATCTGGTTTGTTTATCTGAAACATCAGTCTGCACTCACGTGCAGAGGTATTATTGTCACTGTGGTTTTTCTTCTTTTCCTTTAAAGTATTTAGAAAAGAGAGAAAAAGAAAAAAAAAAAAAAAACATCTTGCCATTGTTACTGTGTATATCAGATGATACAGACCAAAGCCAATGGATTGGATATAGAATTGGCTGAATGTAATTCCTGTATGTATTGCCCTGTGGCTTCAGTTCTTTTTCAGTTTACATTGAAAAGGGTTTTATATCCTGTTGAAAAAGTAATGTCACAAGACTAATATAAAAGCACAAGCAACTATGAATGGATAGCCATTCTGTTCTCTGAGGTTGGGAACTGCTGGTTGCTTTCACTTCATTATATTTTGAATTGCTTGTCTCCTTTATCCTGCATCCCTCAAGAACAAAACCAATGCGAAAAGAAAAAACATTATCAGTATTTTTAATTGATATATCTGGATCTGGTTTATATGATGGTGGGTGATAGATAATTTTGACAGCTCAGTTTTTTCCACACTGAATTATAGACACAGCAGTTGGAATGTTTGGGTGGTGATGGGCTTTTTTGACATAGGTTGTGTTGCTCATTTCTGAATATATGAGATGGGACTGTGTCTAGTGTGTGGGCTACAAAGAGGTAAAAGTATCACCTGTCGTGGCACAGTGGTTGATGTCGCAGATTGTAGATCTGGATGGAAACGAGGGGTGTGAATCCGGACATGGCATGGGAGCCATTTTATTGGGTGATTGTCATCCCTGTCCAGTTTCAACCCAGAGAAGTGTTTGCTATGGGCTCAGGTGAGAAGATTGGACTTTATAGTTGAGTCTTGTTCACATACTGGATACATTTCTGAGAGTGTTGCTCAAATTTCTTGACCAGCACTACAGGTGTCTGTCTATATGTCTGCTTGATGTCAGGATAGATCATGAGAGTAAGTATTGAGTACAGCCCTGTGCCCTGTCATTTAGACTCAGACCAGAATGGAGCCAAGCAGCAGCATCTTCATCATCTTTGTGGTGGATTCAGTTTGATGTTTCTCCAAATGTGTGCATTGGTGAATCTGTGTCAAGGTCATTAGTTTTAGCCAGTTCATCAGTCAGTCTTTGGATTTCATAGAGGCACTCTCCAGAGGGGGATTCTTGCATAGGCAGGCTTAGTGACTAGGCAGTTGTCATTGGTAGAGGGTGTGGAAGTGGTTTCCTGTGTCATGTCAGATCAGAAGAGGCGCTACTGAACACCACCAAAGTGATCACACTGTCTTCAGATAGGTGCCTCTTGATGACTGATGTTGACGGCTCCTGTGGATTGCCTTTGAAGGCACTGTGGCTGGACAACTAGGTGTGGTTGTAAACAGTAGTGAGTGGTATGGCAGTGAAGCCACTGTGTACTGACACAGAGAATGAGACTGATAAACAAAGAGGTTTATTTACCTGTGTGAAAACACTGTTTTGTATACACAAATAATGCATTTGTGTGTAAAGAGACAAAGTTTTCTCAAATACAAGACCTGGATTGCTGATTGTGTCTACAAGATGCATGTCTACAACTGTTTGATGTTGTCCTGCAACTAGAGATATGAACAGACAACAAAGGAGAGAAACACAGTGAAAAGTTGCTAGAAAGTGTATATATGGTGACATTATTTTATTGATCAATTTATATCCCAAAGTGGAAAAACGGATAACATTGATGCAAGATATCGGTTGAGTGTCTATGTTGTTGTTTGATAAGGATATAATTTATTTTCAAAATTGAATTGACAGGGCTATTTTGGTGGATGATCACCAGAAGTGCACATGAAACCAGTTATTTTCTGTTTATCCCCCCCATTTCCCGCCAGCTGAGGTACAAACGTCTGAAATTATTATAAAAGATATCAGTATCTTTCCAATGAGGAGAATATCTCTGCATATCAAATTCATGATAAAACAGTTTATTCATTTAGTTGTAATTCAAAGCCTGATAAATTGTATGCATACTATGTCTAAATGAATGATTAAGGAATGAATGATGGTTGGAAATGACTCGGCGTTTACTTCACATTGTACATCTTTGCTTATTGATAGTTGTTGTACATAGTTTTACTGCATTATGTGATTGTGGTTTTTGTCTTTAAAATGTGCCCAATATATGACAACAAATAATGTTAGCAGTACTTTTCAGTATCCCAAAATTCAAAAAAAAAAAAAAAGGAAAATTGAATTGTTGTTCTTCAGGTCAGTGTTTTTAATGTTTTAAATTTGGTGGAAAAAAATGTTCATTCAATACTTAAGCCTGTGTCACCCACAACAATAGTAATCACTGTAGACATATAACTCCATTCTGTCATGGTATTGGCTAAAGAGCCATGAACACACACAGGCTGTTTTTGTACTCAAGCCTTCCAGTTTGACGTGACCTTATAACCAAAGATGATAAGACCTGTTTTTAACCATGCAAATCCACTCCTTACATATGTACCACCTTTCTTGATCTGTTAGTGCCTGCATTACGTATTGTCCTTCTATTGTTGTTGAGGTATGTGTAAAGGTTTGTTTTATAGGTACATGAACAATCTAATAAACTGAAAAAGGATGGTGACAGTGGGGATGGGTGTATGAAATACAACTTTGCGTCACAATTCTGAAAGTCCACCATGTTTTCTCAGCTTGGTAGTGCTATAATGGAGTTTCGCATGGGAGATGATAGTTTCTGTTGTCCAGTTTTTTGTTTTCTGTTCTGGGATATGATAGTTTCTCTTGTCCAGTTTTTTGTTTTCTGTTCTGGGATATGATAGTTTCTCTTGTCCAGTTTTGTTTTTTCTGTCCAGGGAGATGATAGTGTCTCTTGTCTAGTTCTGTTTTCTGTTAAGGAATATGACAGTTTTTCTCTTATTCAGTTCTGTTTTCTGCCCAGTGTTTGCTGCTCTTTTGTCTGAAAACATTTGTGACATGTTTTTTTTTTTTTTTTTGTCTTTCAGTCTGTCTGCCTCTCTAAAAGAAAATAAGTAGAATGGAAAACTAGGGCATCAGTCTGTCTGCCTCTCTTATGGAAAACTAGCATGGAAAACTAGGGAACAGATGAAAAATAGTGTATGATATGTCAATTTTTTTTTTTTTCAATTACAGATGGTAGTTTAACAATATCTCACCTGTCTAAAAGTGGAATTTTCTCCTAGCTATGTTGGCCTGGCTTTACAGATCACATGGAATATTCAAGTGTAAATCTGGGTAAACTGCACACGATTCACAAAAAAACTGGAATTTGACAGTTTGTAAGTTCCAAGATGTATTCCTATGTGTTTTTTTTTCTTCCACACATCATCTACATATATATATATTTACATATATAGATTTAAAATTAATTTCCAATTCTTCAGGTGCTGATAATGAACATGCATATTTTTAATGCATGATTTTTCCCATTGTATTAAGGCTTAAATGTAGAGTGAAGTTCTCCCCCAATGGTTTTGAGTGTTTTTTTACTGGTACTGTATGATACCTGGACTGTTTCAGACATCATTTACAAAATGGCGCATGTTTTGCCACTTATATCCCTGTTTGAGATGAAAAAAGTGTGAAAGCGAGACCCTGTTTTGATCCTCTTAATACCATGTGTAACTTTTGATGAAACATTTTAGCTCTTGTTTATAATCTTTGTAGGATGAAGTTAATGCGTTTTATTATATATCTTGTTCATGAATAGGCCTTTTTTTCAATGTCTTTTTTTAAAGCCTGTTATTTTCATGCTCAGACTTGTTTCATTTCTCTGTCATTCTTTCTCTTTCTCCCCCTCCCTCCTATGTCTGTCTGTTGTGCTATCTATTGCCTTATGTACTTTTTTTTATATCTGTGCTGAAACACTATCTTTGCCCTTCTGCCTTTGTGTTAATCATCGGTCTAAGGAGGTCCAGTATGTTTCTGAAAACTGGCTGGCAATTCTCGTAAGATCTGGAAGACATCAGATGGCTGGAAAAAATGTCTGGTGTGATTGGTGCAAATGAACATTGGCATAGAGAGTGCTAGATGAGCAGTGGCCTTGACATTCAAGCAAAATATGTATATTCCAGCCCTCAGACCTGAATTTCCATCAGCCTTCAGTGGTTCTAGATGTTACACATTTACACATTTACAGCATGCAATGCCTTCATGGTCATGCAATTTCATTGGCCTACTTGTCTGAAATGTACATCTGAAATGTATAATTTGATTGGATCACCTTAGGCTTGTCACACTACTGTAGGTTATATTTTGATCAGATCACTGTAGGCTGGTCACACTACTGTGTGGTTACACTGTAATGATCGTATAATACTGCAAACATCCAAACAGCTGAAAAGAATTCCACAACCTCATTTTGAAAAATTAGATAGGATGTTGGTCGAGTGTTTCATGGACAGGTTTTTCTGCTTCTCCAGTCTTGGACGCTTCCTGTTGTCATCCTTTTTGGCATGATGTCCCAGAGGTCCTCTTCTAGTCAGAACAGGACGAATTTTTGTTCCTCTGTCATGTTTGTTGTTTGGCTTGGCTGAGCCAAGGTGCAACTCCATCCCTGTTCTTTGCAGTAATCTATGCATCTGTCTACCTGAATGTTATATACAACAAGGGGACATTCAGTTATTGGTTCATACAGTTGTTGCTTTCATGTCATTACCTCGATTCAATTCAAGTTTTGTGATATTTCATGCCTTCTGTTTTTTTTGTTTTTTTTAAATATTGATTGATTAATCATTACACATTCATTACATGTGTAGATGTTTAGATTTTTACTATTCAAAACTTAAAAATTGAATGCATTTAAACAAATGTATATTGGTTTTTATTTTGCCAGTATAAATTTTTATTCAGTTGACACGAACATTGATATTGTTCAGATAGGGACAGCCTTTCCCCCCATTTTACTTTGGATGAAATATTCATAATTCATAATAGTTATCCAGAAGACCTTTAAGGTATCCAATGTGTTTGGCAACAGACATCATTATTCTTCTTCTGGAAAATAATATAGAATTTGGTCACATGAATGGAAGCTGCATTTTATGTGGAGAAATCTGTTAACGCATTTCATAGCGTTTGCTGCAGTGTTGTTGTGAGATTTGCCAAGACTTGTGGCATTTAACGTGTGTAGTCTTAGCTCTAAGTTGTTTTACATGGCGATGTTAATGTTGTGCAGTTTATCAGTTTGTATTTTGGAGTTTCACTTCATAAAGAAGTTTGTGGTTATGGCATCATGTCACATTCCAGTCTCCAGAAGGTATGCTGGTCCACCTGCTGGCATTACTGGCCGTTCTAGGGACCAGTAAGGCTCACTTCAAATCTTGTAGATCACTTAGGGTTCTTGGCGGTCAGCTGGGCTGTAAGCAACATGAATTGTAGATTATGTGGTATCTTGGGCTCTCAAATGTAGGAAAAGGAAAAGGACAGTTATACTGGCATTTTAAAAAAAGGTTTTGTAAGGTTTTGATACCACTTGTAAATGGATAGATATGGTTATTATAGCAGTTTCAGTTCTGAAATGACTCTTGGAATAAAAAAAAAAACAAAGAAAATGAAGTGTTGAAGGATTCATATACACTGGCCCAAGTTGGTCTGACTGTGGGTGATGATTTGGAAAGTTCCCAGCTTGTTTTTATGTAGATTGTCGATGTGTCATTGCTTTGTTTGGTGAAGGGTCATCAGATTTATCATATCATTTGCAATTGTCTCTGCTTTCACTTCGATTCTATTTGGCTTACTGGGTTCTGTGTTCAGAATGAAGAGGGGCTCTTCTCAGTGGTGGGCAGTGCATTGCCCATTCTTTGTAGGTGATGCTTGTAATGCAAGCTGTTTTTTTTTTCCTTTTTTTTTTTTTTTTTTTTTTTAAGCAATTTCAGTTTTGTTCTTGTAATGCTTACCCAACAGCTCGAGAGAGGGAGAAAAATGAAAAAATTATTATTGACTCAGGATTTTTTTTTTTTTTTTAAGAAATATTTTTGAGTTTTAAGAACAGATGTTGAAAATGTCAGGTCCATTCATTCTGGTGCCGGTGTGTGTGTTTGGTTTTGTTTGCTGATTTTTTGCCTTGGTAATTCTTGATTGCCGGACTACTGAACAGTTGGTATTTTTCACCTCATTGTTGTTTATAAAGTGTCACTGTTATCGCATTGAATTTTGTTATAATCAAACTTCATGGGACTGATACCACTGACATAATGATAATAGTATTTAATTAATTGACAGTGGGATTTGGCTTTTTTAGATAACATGGATGTGGGGGATATACTTTTTTCAGCAATGCTTTTCAGGATGTCGCAGATATCGTATTGAAAGTCTTAGCTGACATTCTTAGAACGCAAGCAAGATTTTGCATGATTCAAAAGGAAAAGAAAGAAACGTTGATTGAAAGAAATTCTGTAAGAAATAAAAGGGAACAGACATTTTCAGGCTGTGACTTTTTTTTAACCTGAAACTTATTTTCGTAAAAATTTTGTTGGTTAAAAAAGTCACACAAACGAGTGAAAATAAAGACTTTCATTATTTATCCACCTCTAATGCATAAAATAAGGCCCATAAGTAAGAGAAATTCATTTTCTTTTTTTAATATGAAGACAGTTTACATCAGTCTTTTTACTGTAATGATGTGTCCATACATGAGTATCTGCACTTGCTTGTGCAGAAAGACATAAGAAAGGATATGTATTGGGCATATTTTGGAAGAGTAAGATAGGATAGACGTTAGGCATATTTTGGAATAGAACTGTTAAATTAACCTACCAGCCATTAGCTATGGTGAGTGGTTGGAATATGTCAAATTTGTTGAGAGGTTCAGATAACTTGAATATTGTCAGAATGTTTAGCAGGAAATAGTAATTTTCTTTGATGGGATGAAACAACATTGGGGATGCAAAAGGAAGAGGGTGGGGTAGGAAACCATGTGCCTTGCAACGGATTTTACAGAGCCAGGAATTTGACAAAATTATTTAAAAAAGAAAGGCAGATACTGTAGTATGCACATGAATTTGTGTGGAGAATTGTCTGTGCTGTATTTGTGCATTTGGTTTCTTGTTTTTGTTCGTTTGTTTGTTTGTTTTCTTTTTTGTATATACTTGTGGTTGGGGGATTCATCTATTTTAAATGATCATTTGTTACTCCCCATGACTTGTTTTTTCTTTTTTTTTTTAAAAAAATACTGGGGACAAAATTTGGAAATAGTTTTATTCCTTAGGGACTATTTGTTACATTTGTAGAACTGTGCTGTTTTTTTTTTGTTTGTTTGTTTGTTTGTTTGTGTTTTTTTCAATTCATTTCTTTCTTTAACATTTGTCCTGAATGGCATGCTGTTAGAAATGAATAAATGTTTTAGATAATCACCCACATCAGTCTGATTTTGTGGATTCTGCTCTGTTTACTATCAGATGTATGCACGGCAGTGTGTGTGTGTGTGTGTATGTGTGTGTGTGTGTGTGTGTGTGTGTGTGTACTTTTTTTTCTCCTTATTTTATGACCTTGTAGAGTGGACTGTATTTCATGACAAAATTTCTTAATTAAAATGGACATTTTGACATCATTTGTCCAATAATTACAAATGCTAGAACTTTTGACAGCATGGGTCAGAATTGGTTTTATTAGCTCTGAATTCATACAAAAGGCAGTTTTAACTTTCACCACCAAAGCAATCATCATGATAGTACTCATTTTGTCCAATCACATCATTTCAAAAGAAAATACCAGACTTTACTCACACAGACACTAAATAAAACAATGGATCCAGTTTTTCATCACCACATGCAGTATCATATGTATGCAAAGAAAGTGTTTTGGGTGGAAGGGGAGTGGAAACAGTTCCAATTCCCCTTTGAAATCCACATCATTACTTTACTGTTCAAAAATTTGGATTGAAGTCAGGTGTGTGATCTTTTTTTCTTTTGGTTTCAACCTGCAAAAAGGATATTGTTAAAGTAGATCTCACCCCCCCCCCCCCCCCCCCCTCCTCCTCCCCTCATCTCATCTTCCATAATGCATCCCATAACATTTACCCAATTTATCCAGCTGATTTCATCATTGAGATATACAAGTTACAGTCCCAGCACACAGTCTACAGGACACTGCATAGTTAAATGACCATTGGGCAACTCACCAAAGAAGACCTTGCTCAGCTGTCAGCTATGTTAGTGGTATTCATCAGTGCCGGTTCCAACTTAATACATAGAAGATACTGCCACATAGATCCATGTTGTTGAGCAGGATACTCCATGCTACAAATTCTGCCATAGTAACCAGCTCAATGGATAGCAGCATGAACATACCAATTCAGAATGGACCGCACTGAAACCACAAAAGACTTGGGTTACCTTGCGGACTGATCCATTAGTGAGTAGATCCTTGGTGGAGTTCCATCGGCCTGGATTTTGCTGTTTATGTGGATGTTAAGGGGGATCGGAACAATACTTGAAAGCCAGCATGGAAGATCAATCCTTCTCCCAGACAGTACAGGTGAAGAAATGAAGGCAAGAGTCTGAAAGCACAGAAAAGTGTAGATGCATACAAAATCAAAAGCACAAGCCAACAGAAAGTAAGTTCAGGATGAATGGCCACGCATCTGCTACTTGTTGAACACATCTGACTGAAGCAGTGAACTGTCTTCACCTTTCGAGCTGTGCTCTGGAACCCAATGAGAAAAAAGATGGTGCACAGGGCTGTCCTTAAATGTGTTTTCAGCCCTTCGCTGGGTTATAAACTACACAAAAATAAAAACCATCAGACTTTAAAGAACAGAACTTCATCCAGGCAGAGCTGGTGGTGAAGAAGACTAATTAAAAATTGCGAGGACTGGAGGTTTGTCCCAGCAATGGTTTTAAAGTGCATCTTGAGAGGGAGGTTTCTTGTGGTGACAGAACAGAGAAGAGAAAGGAAGAAACAAAAGGAATATATTTTAAGCCTTATCAGTTGCTTACAAACTTTCCTTTTCTCTCTGCCCAAAGTAAATCAAATGTATTTGTTTCAATGATGTGCAGCACCATATTTGAATCTCAATAACTGCTTGACCTTATTTTTTAGCAGTCATGTGAGGGAAAGAAGGGACATACAATGCTTTCAGATGTATAAGGAGTGACAACTCTAAATGAAGCTAAGCCTTGGTTTAAAAAAAAAAAAAAGAAAAGAAAAGAAAAAACCACTAGCTGTGTGTGACTTGAAGGCAAGTACACAACTACAGCCATAACACTTACAGTAAATTATTTTTCAGACTCAGCTGGATGAAGAACATTTGTTTCAGTTATTATGTCAATGTGTGTTTTATGTAAGTAAATAGTTTTGCATTTAATTATTAGGTATGCTTTATTTCTCTCTGTCAAGCAGAAGAGACGGATCACAAAATCAGTTGCATCAATCAATTTACTGACCATTGTTGTGTCACCCAGACTTGTTCTGTGGTGGGTGTTGCTTATATATATATATATATATATATATATATATATATATATATATATATATTATTTTCCATATTTTTTCTTTTCTTTTATACTCTCCCCCCCCCCCTTTTTTTTATTTATTTTTATTTTTTTTTTTTTGTATTTATTTTTTTACAATTTCATGATAATAGTAAACAGACATAATAATTAGACCAAGTGTCAATTTCTATTTATTTCAATCTTGCAAGGAATCCTTGAATAGGATCAAAGGCATCTGACCAGGATATAATAAAGGTTAAAATCCTGCTAAGATTAAAATGGCCATAGGAGTGGTGAATTGTGTCTGGGGGCCAAGTATGATGGAGAGTAGACTCCATCCCTCTCAACCATCTTAAACCCTCCCCAACCTGAATCAGGTACCCATTTATTGCTGGGTAGGTAGAAAGGAATGTCACAGTGTGAAGATCCACCCCCATGGCTGGTTTAAACTCTCAACCATAGGCAAAGAGAGGGGACTTTAGTTAAACAGCAATAAGAACAAGACCTTTACACACACACACACACACACACACACTTATAGACATGGTCGTATGTATTAACCTGCCTGTGTTCATCCATCCATGCAACCATGAAGAAAAAATCAGAATGAAAAGTAATAACCATAT
>JADBJO010000731.1:492500-567500 GCA_016801955.1 Conus betulinus
AATGGAAAACTTGCCAGAGCTTGTGTATGCATCTCACTTTAATCTGTATAATATACCTATATGTTTCAGTGAAATCAGTTCAACTTCATGCAAAAAAAAAAAACATAACTATTATTTTAGAACATACCAATTATAATCATAACACTTTGAACTTGAAACATTTTTCAAATACATCCAGCTTTACTTTTTCTTGCTAATTATCTGTCAAATGTAATGAGCACATTTAATCAGTTGGACTATACCATAGTGTAGGTTTTCTCAAGCATTTCTGTGGCTTTTGTATCATTCCTAATTCATTCTCATCTTTTAGGAACAGCATACATGATCTCATTTGGTCAGGTTGACCGCCATTTGATAAACACTTACACCAAAAGCATGCCATGGAATTGTTTTCATTTCTTTTGAACCACAGTTCTTAACCCAGTTCCACATATTCATATGAAAATAATTCATGAAACTTATACACAATTCTTTCCTTCAAAATATTGAAGATAATCTAGCCATTTCTAATGACATTGTATGTTCCATTCTAATGATGTGGCATTCTCAGTGTTTTCTGCTTTGATATTTTATCGGAAGAAACATTTGCACAGCAGGGGTATAACAAATGAAGTTTTCATTTTCAAAACTCATTGATTCCAAGAATTTACTGCATCTTGCAAACTCAGAGTGCCAGCCTAAGTCATCCATCCCAATGCTGAATGTAACATATTTTCAACACAAAAATGAGTTTGCATGTAATGATGCATTAATAATGAATTGGGATATAACAATGATTCATATTTGCTGGTGCTTTAAAAGTGCGTTCACCTATGGCAGTTGTCTGCTTATTCACTTATCTAAAACAAAAGGCATGCTCACAAACTTACCAAACCATTTGAAAAGAATTGGATGAAATGACAAATCCAATCCATTTCCAAGTTATACTGGCTGTGAACATGAACACAGCTTGCAGGATTGTGCTTGATGACTTCTACAATGATAGTGTCGTAAAATTCAGAAAAATATAAATCGATCAGAAAGAGGCTGATTAATAAAAACGATCAATGTTTATATTTGACCTGTAGATAGTTGATAATTATGTATTTAAATGATTACAAAATATAAATTTCCCCAAGAACCACTCCACCAGAGTAAGACACAGAAAAGCAGCTTATCGCATATCTAATGGAAAAGACATCTGAGGGTATTAGGTTAATACTTGTTGACATTATAAGTGGATCATCAACATTTGCCTGCTAAACACAAGACTGAATCTCAAAGATCATGTCACTATCCATCCAGCCTTGCAGAATCCCCTAATCTGCCTTATCTCTTTTCCTGTCAGTCTAGCTGTCAGTCAGTCAACAATCTGTCCATCCCTAGACCCCTGGTGTTGAATTGCTGTGTTCTGTTGTCTGATCCATCCCTAGACCCCTGGTGTTGAATTGCTGTGTTCTGTTGTCTGATCCATCCCTAGACCCCTGGTGTTGAATTGCTGTGTTCTGTTGTCTGATCCATCCCTAGACCCCTGGTGTTGAATTGCTGTGTTCTGTTGTCTGATCCATCCCTAGACCCCTGGTGTTGAATTGCTGTGTGTTGTTGTCTGATCCATCCTTAGACCCCTGGGTTTAAACTGCTGTGAGTGTTTGTTGTCTGATCCACCCTTAGACCCATGGCATTAAACTAGCTGTTGTCTGATCCACCCTAGACCCATGCGTTGAATTGCTGTGTGTCTGTTGTCTGATCTATCCCTTCTTCTTTCTTCTTCTTCTGCGTATGCAGGCTGATAGTCCTGTGGACACTCCCTATATGGACAGACAAGTATTAATCCCATCTACCCAACAAGGGGAGTGGAGTTTTGTGTAATTGACTGTTTTTTATCCCGCCATGAAGGCAGCCATATCCATCCCTAGATTCATGGTGTTGACTTGCTGTGAGTGTCTGTTGTGTGATCCAGGACCATAGTTCCGTGGCCTCCGATGACCTCTCCCACCGTCACTACGCCCTCAACAAGTAGCGACACCTACCTTCATCCCAGCCACCTCCAACATCGCCATACCTTGCCGTACTTGTGCAGTCCACAGCCTTCAGTCCCAGACTGCCAGCACCAGCATCACCACCATCAACAACATCAACACCACCAGCAGCATCTTGAGCGGCACCATCATCAACAGCCCTTCCTGCCCGCTGCTGGCTCCAGCAATGCTCACAGACCGTTGCAGCCTTGCCGTCCCATCACTGCCGGTAACAATTTCCACACTGTTCAGATGATGAATTCCTCGGGGATGCTCAGCAACCAGCCTCACTTTGTACATCTGCAGTAGTCACCCGCAGACTCCGATTTGTCAGATTGTGTGAATTTCACATCACAACACATCTCAACACCTTGCAGCACATCATCACAGACTGAATTGCATTGGATTGCTGGTATTTCTAACAACCATACACTTCTCATTGTGTGCAGTCTGAACTGCTGTCCCCCTGCGGAGAGTGTGTGACTCAAGTGCAGAGCTGTCTATCCCTTTTCTTGCTGTATGTCTACATGTTTGCTCACGTGTCAGAGTGGGTTTGTCTGCAGAACTGCTGTGTGTGTGTGTGTGTGTGTGTGTGTGTGTGTTGTATGTGGTGAGTGTGTGTGTGTGTGTGTGTGTGTGTGTGTGTGTGTGTGTGTGTGTGTGTGTGTGTGTGTGTGTGTGTGTGCACATGTGCGAGCATGTATTCTGTCAACACAAGAGCACAACAAAACACAGTCGCTTTACTGAATACAGATCAAAATACAAAATGAGCACACAAAAACCAGATGTAAAGCAATGCAAGTTTAATGTCTAAAACAGACAAGTACATTTTTGACAAATTGAACTGTTTCAGATGTTACAAGAGACAAAAAAAAAAAAAAGCACCAAACAATATTCCTGTGATAACTGTCTCATGTTGTCCGTTATCAGTGGAGTATTATTTGCTATCAGTGGAACATTATTTTGTGCATAATTTGTCTGTCATTACATCTGAAGAAAGACATCTTTGCCAAAAATTCACTTGTCTGCTGACTGCTGTCATGGAAGTGTTGTTTGTGCATTTTTTTTTTTTGTGTCTATGTAATATCTGAAAAAGACATATTTGCCTAAAGTATATTTGTCAAATAACATTTGATCTACATTAGTTTATACCTTTTTGTGTATGTTCATTTGTGTTTGGGGCGGGGGGGGGGGGGGGGGGGGGGCACTGTAGAGGCACAGAACATGAGACAGAATTTTTGAAAATCAGATTCACACATATACACAAAATAGGTGTGTGTGTGTGTGTGTGTGTGTGTGTGTGTGTGTGTGTGTGTGTGTGTGCACATATGTTCCCTGGACAAATGAACAGTGGGGTTAAACAAGCATGGGCAAATATCTTCTCCATCATTTAGACAATGTCTTGACACAGATTTACCAAAGAAAAAAGTGAGAGAGAGAGAGAGAGAGAGAGAAAGAGAGAGAGAGAGAGAGAGTTAAAAGAAGGTATTTGAGTGTAAGTAAGTATTAAACCCTTCACTAGGCATATAGGGGCCACTAAAGTCCGTCTTGACAACAAAACCAGTCGAATTACCTGTGGGAGCTGGCTTTCATCCCTGGGTGGGACTCACCACTGGAATTCAGCTTGTTGCGTTGGTCCCCCCTGTGCATCAAGAGGGGGTAATAGTGATGGCCACATACAGCTCCATGGTATTCTCACCACCAAGGGGACAAACCCAAATCCAGCAGCATCTCATAGTACCCAGTGTGAGGCAGATACCAAGGGAAAGACAGCCAGCGTCCATCAGAACAGTCTTCAGAGTTTCACCACCTTGGTGATAGATTACAATAAAAAATGGTTGCATGACATAACATTTTTCTGAGAGATAACGGAAAAGCTGGCATGAGATTTTAATGAGAGACTATGCAAAAAAAAAAACACACACACACACACACACACACACACACACACACACACACACACACAGCTGAATTGATCAAAGTCAGAAACCAGTGAACAGCTGTTCATTCAGACGGAAAGTTATACAAACGAAAGTGTCAGAAAAGAAGGAATGTAAAGTTTGGAATTTCCCTGTGGAGATACTGTTGATGCTGAAAGAGTGCTGACATACCTTGCATGGCAAGGTGGGAGATAGATTGACTGCAAATTAACACGTTGATAAAAAAAAAAAACCTGTTTCATTGGAATATTAATTTCTTCCAGAGTATTGGTAAGAATGATTTAATTAATCGTGTGTAACTGAGGCAATAAGCACACAAAGTAATTCAATGTTAGGAGTTTGTGGAAGCTCGTTTGACTCTGTCTTGCTTTGAGCTCTTTCTGTGTGCCTCTTATTTTCTTTTGTAACAAGTGACTTGTTGAGAATGACATGCTTTGTTGACATGAGCTCAATATAAACTAAATACAAATCAGTCTAGAGACTAGTCTGAAATACAGTTATGTACTCTAAAACATATTCAGTTTTTGTTATGAAACTGGGTGAAAAAGGGTAACATTTAAAATTCCATTGATTTTTTTTGTTCTTTGTGTCTTTGTTAACATCTTAATAATAAAGATTTAAGAATAAATAACAGGTGGTATGCACAGGAGTTTATGATTTCATGTTTTACTAGCAACGATTTATTTTAAATATTTTTGTTGTTTTTTTTTTAAATGTGTCTTTATTTAGCAGAATGAGAAATCTGACAAGCTGAAAACACAAGCTTTAAACTTATGGTGTATCCATACTCATACTTAACTTTTAACTGAAGTGAGGTTTATTGACAACTGGGACAGGCAAGTAAAAAGATAAACTGTCATGTGCATTTCAGAACTAGAATTTCTTCTAGTTCTGAAATGCACATGAAGTTTATCAAAGCGACACTGATTGAATACATCAAAGAAAATCTGGATAAGACAAAGAGGGAGAAAAAAAAGAATGTAAGTGAGTTTTAATTTACATTTTTTGATCTGGAGATGCTGATTATACTGTTTTTGATCAGTGAGTTTTGTATTATACTATACTGAACACCCCCATTTCTTTTAAATCATGGCAAATACTCAGTTTGAAAGTGGCGGCTTTCTTTGGGAAAAAAGCGTATATCCTCTGCTTGCCTTTGAAAATGTTCTTCAAATGCTTCACTTGGACAGAACGCTCAAACGGCAAAGGAACAGATTGCTGGGATAGGTGAATTACAAATGACATGCAAATGACTGTTTCAAGGATTCAGTTTCTGTGTTCCTTCACATACTCTTTGTGTGGTGAGTTTTTGTGTGGTGCAAACAATCATGCAAACAAAACAAAATAAAAAAACGAAAAAAACAACAGCATTTCACCTTTTCACCCACAGTGACAGCAAGACTTGGGTTATTTTACTTGGAGTTTTGCATGGTGAATTTTTTTTTTAATGACTTTGTTTCTTTGTTTTTTTTTTTTGGTCTTCAAGCTTGTTTGACATTTGGTGTGCTTTGCAGTAGAGGCTGCAGCCAAGGGTTTCATCTTTTTGTAAATAACTTTACACATCTTTTAAAACTTCTTTCTTTTCTACAAATTGAGATGGTATTTTGAAATGAACTATATTTTTCCCCTGATTGTGAAGTTTTGCAATCAGTTGTAATCTTTGTGTTTGGGACAGTGTTAACATTGTTGAACTGTGTGTGTGTGTGTGTGTGTGTGTGTGTGTGTGTGTGTGTGTGTGTGTGTGTGTGTGTGTGTGTGTGTGTGTGTAATCACTGTGTGATTTACAGACATTAGATGAAGAAAACTGTTGTGCAGTGGTCATGACTTGATGTTGTTGCTTGTAGTTTTGGCTTTTGATACATTTTGTTGTTGACAGTTTTTTTTTTTTTCCATGTTCTCATGAAGTATTTGATGTTGAGATTGAATCATGAAATTTCTTCCTTTTCAGGGAATTGCTTTTTTTTTGTTTGTCAATGTCTGTTTGACAGAATCGAGTCAGAGAGTCGTTGAAGATTCTGTGTTTACAAATTTAACACATTCAACATTTCTTTTATATAGTTCTTCAATACTTTTAATTTAATATTCTTCTAACCAGTTCCCAATTTCATTATTTTTTTTTTAATCATTCTTCTTGCCTTTTATTTCCTTTACTTTTGTGTATTCTTGAATTTGTTTTCTACTTTTGAAGATATTTTGTTTCAGTTTTATCTATATGGTCATATTTTCTTTTACTCAAATTTGATATGTGTGTGTGGAAAAACAATGTGTAAAAAGCACTGCATGTTGCATCTGAAAAATTATGGCATTGTTAATTCAACTTCAGGGATTATGCTCTCACTCTCTCTGCGCTCTCATTCTTTGTCTTTGACTTCTAAAAAATGAATGCATTCAGACCCACTTTTGATGATCCTTATTAGTTTAGACAACACAGTGAGGGAAAATAATGATATATCACAGGTTTTCACGATATTGTTCATAATGACCTTTAAAAAATCAAAACTAGTTTAATTCTGGTATGATTCATTCCCTGATTTGAAGCGATACAATGGATGCTGAATTTCAAAGAAAATTGAAATGATTTCTATCTGTTCCTGCTTGGTATTCCACCAAAGACAGAGGGGGTGAAAGAAGGGGAGAGCACTGTTGTTTTTGTCATAGTATCCTTAAACTGTAAATCCTTTTAATATGTCCAGGACTGTTTTTATTAAAACTATCTAATGATTCAAGGGGACCTGAATTTCATGGTACATTTGATTTGTAGAGATAGTATTCTAGTGTAATAATGTTTGTTCAAAAGCCCAGCTAATCATAAAGGCCTGTATGTGTCAGGGCTGGTACTCAACTTAATGGGGGTATTGTGCCATTTGTATTACTAATGAAAAATTATGATTTAAACATCTTTTTTTTTTTCTAACCTGGAGACTGTCATAATGTTTAAGAAATGCGGCCGGAAGTCCATTGTGACAAGTAAAATTATAAGACTTTCTCCAGCAGACTTGACGTTTCTTGCTTCTATCCCCGAAACGTTGAGGGGAAATTTGTGGCTGCTTTTATCATGTAGAATTGCCCAGAGAAAGTCTTACATGCCATTTCTGAATCTTGCAAAGCTAAGATCTTAAAAGGCTGTCACATGATAAGAAGGCAACTGTAGAGGCATGAAAATCAACTAGCGTCAGCCACATCTCATGAGTGAAGACAGTTTCCAGCCAGACTTTTTCTTTTTTTCACATGTGGTATTCTAGCTTGATAATTCATAAAACAGACTGTTTCAAAGTTGAAATGACAATTCTGCATAACTACATTAACAGATTGTTTCAAAGTTTGTTTTGCAAATAATGGTTCCAGCTGAAGTCATTGGAACAATCTCCTCCAACTGATATTTCACAAGCACTTCAGCTTGTTTCTCAGTGAACACACAATGAAAAAAAAACAACAAAAACTTAACAAATGGCAACGCCAAGATTTGTAATAAAAAAAAAAAAAAAGAAAGAAGGAAAGAAAAAAAAAAAAAAAAAATGTAACAGATGTGAGTGCCAAGACTTGTTTCACTGAAAACAGACTGATACAGCAGTGGGTCCTGTTGCTCAACAGTGGAAACTGTCCATCCTTTTGGAAGCAAGATTGGCCTCATTTTAAAAGCAAAAAATGTTTAAACAAAATCCCTCCAAAATATTTTTGTATAAGCACAGAACTGCAGATATGTACTCAAATATTTTTTCAAGAAAGTCTTCTTTAAATCAAGAAACTGAAAACAAAATCTATTTTTTGGTAAGCATTTCACATTATCCTAGTAGTCGCCATTTCGAATATGTTAAAATATTTCTTTCTCCTACTAGGACTACATTAACTGACAATGCAAGAGTATATTCTTGAGCTACACTTAAAAACGAACAAGATACATTGGTAACATAGAACTTACTGAGCAATAAGGAACCAACTGTAAATGCTAGTAAAAGCAAACAGTTACTGTTGCAGCTAGAGAAAAAAAAAAACAATAAAAAAAAAAAAAAAAAACCCTCTTAATTCCTCCGCTGCCAAACTTTTCCATCTGATACTGCCAGGATTCAAACTGACTTCTGGATGAGTAGGAATCTTGAGATATCGCCCTTTTTGATGGATGTCTCACTCCATTCTAAACACCCATTCTAAGATGGTAAATTTTCAGCCTTATGAAGTTCTCTTTTGTTCCTCCTTAACTCTTTACAGCTGCCTCCGCCTGTGCCTAGAGGCAAGGGTTCTTTGTCTTCTTTCTTACCAGATATTTGTATGGATGGACAAGTAATGCATTGTAGAAACAGTCACATAAGAATCATGTAACAACATTAAGCAGTTAACAACTTTGTTGCAGTCCCCAGTTCTGCTTAATTAAAACAATAGGGCTGTTGTCACACTCCTTTTGGTGCCTTTCTCTACTACATGTTTGAAACCTTGTTCCTATGCTAATTTGTCCATTTTGGAAAGTAAAATAGTGTGTACGTGTTTGGAGTCTTGACGAAGTGCAGGGCAGGAAGAGAGAACTCCACACCAACGCATGTTTATCTGCTTAGTGAAGAGGGGTAGGGGCCGACACTCTTCATCTTCACTGTTGTGTGTATGGCTCACTACTGCTGATATGCACAGTTTAATGTGTTGTTTTCTTCTCTCATTTTCCATTTTTTGCCATGTTCATTGAATGAAGTTTGAAGATGTTTTTTTTTTTTTTTTTTTTTCTTTTTTTTCTTTTTTTCTTTTTTTTTTTTTTTTTTTTTTTTTGGTTTGTTCGGTGAAGTAAAAGTTTCACTGTTGTCTTTTCCAACTCTTTTTGGATATCATGTGTGTATGTATGTGACTATTCCTTTGACATTTCACTTCAAAACCATTAACAAGAAATTCCTAGCAAATAAACATGCTTCAAAAAGAAGATACAAATCACCTGATCATTTTCTTGTTCGTAAACTATACAAAAAAACATGACTGGTCTCTCAAAAAGAAAACATTTTTTTCCCCTTTTTAAAAAAACTTTAAAATCTAGTTCCCCTGCAAACTGTCTTGTTTCAACACTAATATTCCATGCGCTTCCATATAGGCCCTACCTGAGAGCAATGGCATCATTGTGAACAATAATGTGTATTCACAGAGTGCAGGTGAGACAAAGTTCCAACAGCATGCTAGTTACAGAATTTCAGAGGACAGAAAGTCTTAACCCACTCTTCAATCTTAAAATGTTAAACGTCATGCCATCTCATTGGACATTTAGTGTCTTGGGTGTGTGCCATGCGATTACACATGGGAAAAAAAAAAGAGAACACTTGTTCTCTACACTGTTTCAGGGTATTAAAGCCAGCCAACCCGGCTAATGTAGAGTTCCCTGTGACCATGACAGGGACAGCCCTAGCTTATCTCTTGCCCTTGCTTTAAAACAGCCCATATCTATGTTTAAAAGGAGAGCTTGCAGAACTTCCTCCTTAATGATGCTGGGGAAGGAGCCTCAAAGTTAAGACATGTACACTGTAAGTTAGACGGAACCGTAGCAAAGTGACTTGGCACCAAAGCAGTGTCTTCTCCAGGGGATTGCCTTATGACGACCTGATACCGATTGTCGTTGCTGAGGTTGTGACTGCTGAGGCTGTGACAGCATGATGACTTAGGGTGCAGCTGTTTACTGAAGAGGTGACATAGGCGGTGCAAGTGATGCCAGTGAAAGGCACAGAACTTCAGACAGCAGAAAAAAAAAGGGAAAAAAAGTTTAAGAATGACACTGAGGCACCAAATAACCATGTGTTCTCAATTATATGCATAAGTGTCCCTTTAACTTATCAGTGTTAACGTTGATGCATTCTAGATCAAAGTTAAAGTCGATTATTGTCTTCTTGACTTGGATGAATGCTATATTTTGATTTGAATGCTATACATACAAGCAAACATACAAAGAATGAAACAACATCATTTACCAGTCTGTATCAACTTCACTTTAATTCTTCTTTTATTATCATGGTTACATTCATGACTCGTAGGTTCTGACGCAACGGAAGTTGTCAGGAACCAGGAATTAACAAATAAATAAATATTAGAAAATTTGGAACAGCTATGCATAATTCATCTGATATGTACAAGCAAGAAGCAAGACATCAATAGACAAGCAACGTGGACGGATTCTAAGTGACTGATTCAAGATTTGCAACTACAAATGCCGTCAAAAGGGAACAGAAAACGAAATAAAAAAAGTATCACAAATGTGTACATGGCCCCTTTTAAAGAGAGATGAAAATGGGCAAAAGTACACCCATCGAAAGGCTCCATTTATTGCTAAATAGCTCTATGTGAAACAGATCAGTGGGATCAGTGATCTGGTCGATATGTAATATGACAATATAAATAGCAGTCATACCAATCAGAAGTGAATGAGAAAAACACTTTTACAAACTAAACTGAACCCTATAAGCAAGTAATGAAAATTATGACAAATGTGGAATTCTTTTAGCTTCTGTGTGTGTGTGTGTGTGTGTGTGTGTGTGTGTGTGAGTGAATGAGTGACTGTATGTGTGCATGCATGCATGCATATACGTGCGCTTGTGTGTGTGTGTGTGTGTGTGTGTGTGTGTGTGTGAGAGAGAGAGAGACAGAGAGAGAGAGAGAGAGAGAGTGAGTGAGTGTATGATGAGTGTGCGTGTTTGTGTGTTAATGTATAAGTGTGTGTGAGTGAGTGAGTGAGTGCATGACGAGAGGACAAGTGTGTGTGTGTGTGTGTGTGTGTGTTGTGTGTGTGTGTGTGAGTGTTGTGTGTGTTTGCGTGTCTTTGCATGAGTGTGTGTGTGTGTGTGTGTGTGTGTGTGTGTGTGTGTGTGAGAGAGAAATGTGTGTGTAAGAATGTATGTGTGTGTGTGTGTGTGTGTGTGTGTGTGTAAATGTGTGTGTAAGCTGTATGTGTGTTCGTGTATCCATGTGCTGGCAGCCACTTGGAAGTAATCTCATGTGAATTTTGTGTACGCACTGCAAATGTTTGGATGAACATATTTTTTTCATATGTGTGTTCTCCAGCATTCTCATTTTGTGAGACAGAAAGTGTAAGCCATTCATTATAAAAACCAGAACCAACAAATCCTAAACATTCTGCCTTTGTCAGCAGTTTCTGTCTCAGCTTAACTTTCTTCATAGGCTCCACATGAGAGATCTTGATCTGCCTCAAATGTTCAGTGGCCTGCAGAAAAATGGTTACAGCATCATTGGGCATTTACCCTAACTGAGCACTTTTTGGTATTAGCATGATGACCAGAAGTGTAAAACTAATCTTCAGCCATTGTTCCTGGAGTTATCATTGTTATCATATCAGTACAGCAGAATACAGAATATAAAAAAAAAATTACAGACGGTAAGAAAAGGGTATGGTTAACTTTTCTCTTAACAGAATCAAACTTTTCCATCCTAATGCACATATACATTTGCCACAAAATGGATAATACTAGTTCTTAAAAAAAAGTACATCACAGAGCAAACTGAATAAGAAAAAACATTCTAAAGGCATGTTTTAATGGACGGCATTCAAGTATAAATCAAGTTTAAATGAAAGAGACAGCACAATTTCCAGTAAAATCACAACAGTAACTATCACAAAATCACCAACGTTCTACACACACACACACACACACACACACACACACACACACACAAAAGAGAACAAAATGAGAGAAAAAAATAGGGCATTACAGTTCCATACAACACAGAAAAATATAAAGAATAAACAAATCATGGAAGAAAGCTGAAGAGCTCTAACCATTGTTTGTCCTCTCTGAAAGGTCAGCAAGCACAAAAACACACACACACAAAAGATCTCAAACACACTGCTACAGTGCAGTCAAGGAAAATGAAATAATCATGCTCATCATAACAGAATGTGCACACAAACAGAACAATGAGCACACAGCACACTGCTGGACAGTCTTATTGCACTATTTGCAGCCTTGGCTGCCATGTACCACTGCTGTTTCTAACACAGTAATAGTCTGACCCCATACAGGCTCACTGCCCTTTCAGAAACATGCACAGTTTCTGTTAAAGGGTGGGAGAAAAAGAGAGGTAGGCAGGAAGAGTGATGAGTCAATATTAGAAAGGAGCATCCTTGAACAAATGAACGCTGCACGTATTTTTCATCATTCATCTAAAGTTCAAGGAGAATGCTGATAATTGCAGCCCATTGTTTACACAAGGAATACTTACGTCTTCTCAATCTACCCTCATCACTTTCTCATTATTAAAAAAAAAATCACATACAGAATAACTATCACAAAATCACAACATTCTAAACAAAATGGGCAAAATTGTGGGTCGTATTCAATTGCTATATTAGAACTGCTGCCAGAAATGTCTAATTTTTCGCCCTGAACAACTTTTATCATCATCAAGGCAAACAATGTCACAAGATTTTTTATTTCTCCCACTTTCTTTTTTCCTGTTACACAAATACTCATCTCCTTTTCACCAACAAGCAAACTGTAACTCACCTAAAGAAATGAAACAGTTAGTTTACCATTTTTCCCTTCAGGGTTTTTGTATCTGTTCATATAATTATTTTCAGGATGAAACTGTTTTTCTCTGGATCTCCATCTTTGTATGTTTTTGTGCAGTTCAGTTTCAATCCGGCATAAACAAAACCTTTCACCAAAAAGTGATTCTGATGCCACATTTTGTCATTTTCATGGTATCCCCCCCCCAAATGCTGAAACTTGTTATCATTTACCTACACTGACACAAATATAACTGTGTTTCAATCACCCACAGTTTGCTACAGAAGGTATCATATTCACGCACTACATCCTGAAACTCTGGTGAGAAAACTTCAGATACTTTGACAGTTTGTATACTGACTGTGAAATCTGACCATTTACGTCCTGAAGTCTGTTTCCTACCAGCACTAAACTAACAAAGGGGATCAGGACAAAATAAAGTGAATGTATTCCCAATTCTGCTGAAAGCAGACAAAAAAAAAATAAAGTCATATCCTGCAAATTATTTGAATTTCTTCACAACAGCTGTCAGTTTCTTTTGGCAAAATGTTATAAAGCCAGCTGAACGCGAGGGAAATTATATGGTTTTGAATATTAGGGCATGACAACATCAAAGCCATGACAAATTACAAAAATGACCACTTGTACTGGGTCCTGGAGGAATCTGAGCTGCAATTTGATTTTTCCCAAACAACTCCCTTTCCTTCTTTTACTGGATTTTCTCTGTCAAATAAAAAATTAGTCATTATCCTGAAATAGTTGAGAAGACTGCAACTGAACTACGGCTGTTGACAATGATGTCTACAATGTACTCTGCAAATTTCCTTTTTCTTTCAACAGTGATTTCTGGTTTAATTTGTGACAAAGGGCAAAGTTACGGTATCATCAATGGGGTTTAATTCAACATTTGATGTTAACAATTCAAACATCACTCTTAAAATATCAGCCATAACTGGCTTTAAAGCATGATGACACAATGGATAACATTTTTTTTCTCATGTCACAACAGAGACAATGTGGCAATGAGAGAAAATCTATCACAATGCAGATCTAATGAGAAACTCACAATGTGAACAAACTTACAACTATGAACAATTATATTTCCAGAGACCATTACATGGACTAATGGGAATTCACATCACAATGAATGCAAAAGCAGGGAATGTATATATATATATATATCTATACACACATGTACATCAATGACACTTGGTGGCCACTGGGTAACAGCTGACAAAAAGAGTCATCACAACATGAAATGTGTACCGGTAAAGTGTGGTGCGTCTGGAATGAATGACATCACCAACACAAAGGTACCAGCGGATAAGGAATGAATATCAGCATAAACACGCACAAATTGGTGGATACAGAGAGATAATACACTATAACGCACACAGCCACTGACGGCGCCATCTGATGAACACAATGATGTGGGAGGTGAAAGGTGAGGAATGACAACAAGGTGGAGGGAGTTAGACACTGTGTTAACTGGGAGGACTCACAGTCATAGACACTGGATCTGTGGAAAATCACTGTACAAATATGCTGATCGCTGTGAGAGTGAAGGGGCACAATGACAGGGAAAGGGAACATGACGCACACTTCACAGCCACCTCCCAACCGACAAACCAACAACTGGCACTGTGCACCTCAGCTGATCCCTTCTCACATTACTGGCAGGGAACTGGTCGTTTGCACTTGACTGTTCAAGACCACAAAACCTGTTTCTAGGGGAAAAGCCAAAGAGAGGGGACAAGCAGAGAAAATGGGGGGGAAGGATATAATACTGTGACCTGTAACTCTTTTTAGCATTGCACAGACAGTCCGTTTCAGACGTTAACACAATTTAAGCAAACACATTTACCTCCTTTTTTTCCTCTGCCCATTTTCTGTTGAGAGCATTGAAACTGCTGACTATACTACAGTCATGTCTGGTTAGCAGTCTTATGAAATCATACCTCTTGGAAACAAATTTTTCATAATGACGTATTTTTCTTGTCACAGTGTCAGGCTTTAGGCCACAGCAGCCCACAAGTAAGCAGCAGGACAGTAAGGAGCAATGGAACAAGATGAGCAAAAGCAAGAATTTCAGTAGATACCAGGACCTCATCCAAACAAAAGATGAGTATCTTGACAAAGAACTCTGATAATTTGGTCTATCAGCATATAAACCAGGAAAGCTTGATGCCATTTGTGCAGATGGGTGACACTGAAGTGTATAGCTTTTCCTATCCCTGCAACTGACTGACTTCAGTCCTTGTTTAAATGAAAGTCCTGGTTTACATGAGATGAATCTCGGAGTATGGAAACATTTTTAAACACTCAATTAAAAAAATACCTCATGTGCCTTATTGTGAGCTCTTTCTTCATCCCTCCAGCAAAAAAACTCAATCATCTGCTGGTAAAAGGATAGCTATATGTTTCTCTCCACTCTACCAATGAGGAGAGTAGTGGGAAGCACATCTTTGTCTAACTGTGCTATGGCCACCCATTTCCAACACAGGATATCTTTTTCACTCTTTAAGCTTTGCAAAACGCCAGCCTGTAGGGCCACCTTCCCTGCTTAGTCAGCATTTGCTCGACCGAGTCCTGGGGTTGATTCTAATGACAAATCTTTTGGTTAAAAATATGGCATTCTACACTGTAGTTTCAAATTCTCTGCAAGGCATAAGCAGAATTTTAAAGAACAGGCTGGTACGTAAAGTTAAGTACGGAATGCTACACTTGACAGCAAAACTGTTAGAAATTGGCACTTCAGCAGTTTGTCATTCACAACAAATTAATGCTTTATGACAATGAAAGTCTCTACCTTTCTGGAACATTGCAATGAAACAAACTGAAAAAAAAAAAAAAGCAAACAAAATGATGCAACAATTCTCCAGTTCAGAGTTCCAGTGTTAAGGAAAAAAAAAAAGAATAAATTTCCTGATGCTATATATACACTTTGAACGTTTGTCTTACAACGATGTATTACACTATAATCAGCAAGATCACAAACAGCTCAGCATTTTACGAGGACAAATCTCTTTCTTCTCAGTCATCTTATGTGTGCACAATCGAACAGAAGAATTCTCACTTTTTTATACATAAATTAAAACTCTTGTTCAAAGACTCCCACTTTCACAGCAATAAATTAAAGCATTCTCAATGTCCATTCTCATTTGTTCAAAAATTCTTTCACTCTCCAAAACGTCAGCTTTTTTACACCACTCCACAGTCAATAACAGCTATTCCGAGCCCAACCAATACTGCCCCACTGCCAAGAAGAAAGGGATGAAATTATGTTGGAGAGTTGTGAGGCAGGATTTTCTCCCTTGCCCCATTATGGCTGTGGAGTTTGAGTTTGCCGTTTTTGGCAGTGAGCGTGTCGTAGTAGCTGCTCTCCACCAAGGTATCTTCTATCACAGAGTGCATGTGTTCATAGGTGATGCCCACATCTTTGTAGTCTGGATCGTACTCTCCTGTCACTGCAATTCATTGACCATTAAGAAAATGATGTTAATTATCGACAATAATTAACTGTACTTATCTCTCTCTCTCTTACACACACACATGCACACACACACAGATAAATAGTTCAACTGTTTTAAGGCCTTAAACAAAACAAATTAGGTGTTAAAGGAAATACTTAATGGCGTCATGGTGTAGAGACTGTTGTATATCTACATGAGGCAGATATGCTCGTCCAGTTGAGACTAATGTTATCCCATGATTTGATCCTGATGACTGTGGTTATAGATTGTATATATTCAAAATGGACACGTACTTTACACACACACACACACACACACACACACACCCTCTTTCAACCGCGCTTCACATTACCTCCTTTGATGCAGTTCTGACACAACCAGCTATAAATTTTAGCTCTGTCACTAGACTGTAACCCCTTCAATTCTGGAAACATGCCAGTGCATACCTTTCTCCTGGAGCTGGGAAATGTACTGGCTTGTAAACCTCCCTAGCAGTTAGGAAACGCATGCATGTGTGATCCATGGATGCAATAATTCAAATGGGAAGCACAATTGTGCACTCATCACATATTTTAGCCAACAACATCACTGGAAACAGAAATGATTTAGCAACATTTCAGCTGGAAGTTGTCCAGAATTAGAGCAAAAATAAATTTGACAGGGCAATTTCTACAAAGAGAATAGTCTAGTAATTGCAAATGATTGGTACTGATGTTTCGTAAACAATGACAGCAGCAGTACCCAGCATGATTTTACAGAATTAGCAGACTAACACTGTAGAAGTGTTTCATGATCAGATGATGGTTTCATGCAGAAATAAATTCGTTTATTGTGAACAACTTGGAAAACGACATCAACAAAACAGATAAGTTCAAGTCGAAAACTTGGTCAGATACTGGCTCAAAGTATATGACAAAGCAGTATCAATTCCCAAGTGAAATGTCAGACCAACAACTATTTAAAAGCATGAAGAAGGTGTGATTGTTGTGTTTGGCTGGACATTCTAGACTGAAGTTTTTGACACTTGTCTGCAATTATCTAGGATGATGACTTAGAATTGCAGGCCAGTGCCAGAGGTGCTGAATCTCTAAGATCCATTCATAGAAACTTGTTTGACCATTATCATTATATCAACTGCTGTTATATACCTACAGATAAGAAAAAAGTACATGAGCTTTGAAAAATTATCTAAGATGCATATATTTTGTTTCATTAATTGTGGTGTTCGATCTCAAACTGATATAGAATGAAACACAAGAGTAATGCAAGTGGTCGCATTACTGAAGGGCCAATTTCAGTGCCATGACGATGCTGCTGTTGATCAAATTAGTTTGTGTATAAAAGGAATCTCATTCTTTTCAACATGTCCTAAGAATTTCTATTCTTCGTTGCTTTATTCAGACTTGTAGTCTGTGGAGTTAAAATAAGTGCAACTGTGATCAACACTAAAAAAAAAACACTTTTTTGTGACTGACTCGCTTCTTGCTTACTTAAGACTTAGATGCTCCTGCATCTTGTGACGCATTAGGCAGTCAAGGTGCTCCATTGTGCATGGTCCTAAGCCAGTTTGCTAGTGTCACTCCATCCTCTGTGTCAACAAGTGTGAGGTCTCTCTCCACATCCTCTGTCAATGAGTCTGAGGTCTCTCTCCACATCCTCTGTCAACAAGTCTGAGGTCTCTCCATTTCCTCTGTCAACAAGTCTGAGGTCTCCCTCTACTGTCTGTCGCCAGCTCATCCTGGGTCATCCTCCTTATCTCTGGCCTGCTGGGGTCCATTTAATGGCCTGGTTTGCAGGTCTGGAAGAGGGTAATCTCAAGGCATGACCCAGCCAGTGGAGGTGCCATCTGCAGATGATGGTCGACATGGGGAGCTGTTTGGACCTCTCCCTGACATCTTCATTTGGTATACAGTCTGACCATTTGATGCTCAAGATCTCTAGTGGGCACTTAGTATCAAAAGCAACAAGTTTTTTTTTTTCCTGGGTGGTCTTCAGTTGCCAGATTTCACAGCCATATAATAGCGTTGAAATCACACTGGAGTTATAGAATTTCAGTTTGATTCCAAGGGAGAATTTCTTGCTGTTCCATATTTTGTACTGCTGATTGAATGCTGATGTTGCCTTCCCCAAACAACACTTCAGTTCATGGTTGAGGTCACTGGCGTTGTTGATGGACCTGCCTAGTTATGTGAAGTTTTCTACTTATTCCCCTTGCTTTTGGTCACTGAAAACGACTGTTGGCCCTTGGTGTTTACCGGTAAGCATGTTTTTAGTCTTGCCAAAACCAAATATAACTTTTACATTTGAGCTCAGATTACAAATAGTTGTTTTCTTAAGGAAATGATTTATTGAATTTCATCTTGTTAAAACTTGTCAATATTTACTTTGCTGTAACAGTTTGGTCTCATTATGTTTGAACATTTGATTTGCATAATTTTATGGAAAAAGTATTTTTGATTCCAGTCAAAACCATTCCGTAAGAGCAAACTTTTGCAAAGAAACATGTAATGACTGGAAGCTGCAACTGGTCAGCACACTGGTTAAAGTCCAGAGCAAGGACCTGATAAACCCTGAGGGTTTTCAACACGCAGGTGGACTTAGAAAAGCCTGCCTCAGACGGAAAGGGGTTGAATGCAAGGTTGTATGAACAGCCTTGGCAAAAGACTAGTTTTTGAAGCTGCAAAGTCATGTGCTTTATATCTGGGAGTGCCTTATTTCTAGATGAAACAGATCTTTAAACAATCAAGGGAGGTCTCGTGCACTAAAAGTTCCTATAAATTTCAATATGAAAAGGCAATGGGTAGCACCTCAGAAGTCCTTCTAAAACCAGACACCAAGTAAACCAGACATACCTGATGATCAGGATCAAACGCCCTTGTATCATGGTCTCTTGATGCCAACCGCCGTGACACATCTGGCAAGGTGAGGTCAAGGTCGATTATCTCACGTGACCCCTGAGTCAACTGCAAGATCAGGAACTAATAAGAACCAAAAATGAGGATGTATTTCAAAGCAATGACACGGGCAATTTCTTTTTTTTTTTTCCTAATCTATGTATTCCATTCCATCTGCCCGTTATCAAATACATGTATGTGATCCTTACGCACACAGGAGAAAGTATGCATACATACCTTCCTGAGCTCTGATTTGAGGTTGACAGCAGTACTTCCTGGGCAGAAAAGGGCCCGCTTGTACTGTTCTATCATGTATCTGTTGGGGTTCGGCTCCAGGGTGGGAGGAAGCTGAAATGAAAGAAATAAAAGGTTTTCAAATCAGATGACATCACAAGATCAAGCTGCAAAGACTCTTCTTTCTTCTTTTTTTTTTTCTTTTTTTTGGTTAATATTTAACAAAAAAATATCAACCTCATTTAGACAATTTACTATTTCCATTTTGGGAAAAGTGAAAAAAAGATCAGTGTTTTACTAATTCTGGACAATTTTACAGTGGAAATGAGAACAATCTAATTGAAACAGCAACCACAATTCTATACTTTTTTTTAATTCTTTCTTTTTTTCACAAAAGCCACAGAAACTGTCCACAGCCATCAATCTAGCATGTTTATTCAAAAAGGATTTTTTTAATGTTAATAATTAACTAACAAATCAACCACATTTAGAAGATTTGCTATCTCCATTTTGAGAAAAGTGAAAATGATCAGGTGTTTTACTGATTTCTGGACAACGTTGCAGTTGAAATTGGAAGAATCTAATTGAAACCACAGACACATTTTTTTTTAATGATTTTTTAATTCATTTTTTTCCCACAAAGCCACTGAAAATGGTTGCTGCACTCAATCCAGCAGGTTTATTTGAAAGGGAGGGAAGGAGGTGGCGTTGGCAGTAAGATAGAAATGACAGTGAGAAGCAGAAAAGAGTGGGTACAGGGTTGCTTGGGTCTTGGCAAGGGGGAGGAGGGGGCAAGATGTATATATGTATGCATGTATGTGTGTGCATGTGCATATACATATGCTTGCATTTTCTGCATGCACTTACGTATGTCTGAGAGCACATGCGCAGGACCACATAATCATGGTAGACAAACAACTAAACTATCTACCTTTAATTCTACAAACTTAACAAACAAATTTTGTGATGACCTGCTAAGGATAACACAAAGCTATGGGAAACAAAGACATTTGACACACTCAGCAACACTACCTGAGTGATGTAGGCTGAAATATTGTCTACAAGGATACATGGCACACTATGCAGGATCACCTAATAGCCTATCTACAGACCACTAAGATACATGAAACACTGTGCAGCAGTACCTGAGTGATGTAGACCATCTTGTGCAGCTGCTCTAGCATCTGCAGGATGGGGTCGCTGATCTCACGCAGCCGATTGGGGGAGATGGTCAGCATCGCAGCACTCTCTGCACAAGGTCAGCAAACAAGGTCAGAAGGAAAGGCATCGAGAGAAAATGCCAGTATAAGAAAATCATCAAAAGGTTCTGATTTGGCATACAAGAAAACAGCCGAAACTGGCAAATGAAATGACGGCTTTCTGACAGACCTAAACTACTGGACATCAAGGAAGAGTATAGCAGTTTCTCTGTTCCAGAGAACCCAAAATAACTGATGAATGCAAAATATTTAAAGATCATTACTTACAAAAGCCCAGTCTGGACTGTTCAAGGGGATCACAGAACTGTTCAGTGATGAACCTTTTCTGTTTCTGTCCCTTGAATGTTTAAATATCCAGGACACTGAAGGCCATTGCAACAAAGTCGGTGGATCTAACCAACTCATTCTCTTCACCCACTTGGCACTGCCATCGTTGTCTTCCTTTGAAAGGTAGTTTCTTGTTCAACTTCACTATTTTCATTTTTCTTCTCATCCACACAATGTTGCCTGTTTATCAAAAGCTATGTGTTACAAAACAAAAGATATAAGAACTTAAAAAAGAGGTGAGGGGGAAGAGTTGAACTTAAAAAAAGGTGAGGGGGAAGAGTTGAACAGAGAGAAAGATACAGCATAAAGATGAAAGAAAGTAAAAGAAAACATGAGAGGCTTAAGGTAGAGAGAAAGAAAGGGACTGAAACATGAAAGAAAAGGGTATACAGAGACAAAGGGGAAAAAAAGATGAGTAAGTGAGATGGGCCATAGGGGAGAGAGAGGTTCTGCAAAGAGAGAGAGAGAGAGAAAAAAGGTGAGCGAGTGAGAAAGGCCAGAGAGAGAGAGAAGAGAGAGAAGCATACACAGAGGACACAGACAAGTGTTACCTTGAAACAGAGAGGACAGTGAGTGGAAGCAGTGAGAGAAGAAAATGCTAGAAAGCAAATGTTATGCAGAAAGTCTGTGTACAAAAGTGTTTCCCTACCAGATCCATTTTCTCACTATTTCACATATTTATCTCTCGTTTTGCATCTTTAATACAAAATGCCATGATTCAAAGTTTATCAGGTGCCACCATCTAAACAGTTTACTAAAAGTACAGTGAAACCTGCCAGTAAAAACCCTGCAAGTAAAATCTCACTCCCGTTGCATGTTGGCTTTTCACTAGAACAGCTTCCTCTTTCTACTAAATTTACCTCCCGACAATGACTTTCTCTGAAGACCCCAGTTTTTTTTTCCAGTGATTTCTGGGCGATTGCTTACCGAAAGATTCAAAGTAAACATTTAAAATATCTACATCAAATATCTATTAGACACACAAGAACAACTGTGAAAGGAACAAAATCACAACACAAAAGCATGAACCATAACAAATAAACCCCCACACCCTTATTTTGAAACTCCACTAATTTCTTTTTTTTTTTTTTTTTTTTAAAGATTGGAGAAACATGTGTGTGTGTGTGTGTGTGTGTGTGTGTATGTATATGACTGTATCTTTAAAGTATATATATAATCCTTCTTCACATAAGGAAAATGATAAACTGACACACACTTTCTCACCTCTGAGCGGGACGCGATGGGGAGGGGAGGGGGGGTGGAGTGGAGTGAGGGAGGGGGGAGGGGGGGATGGAGTGGGGGAGGAGGGAGGAAAGGGAGAGAGTGAAAGGCATCACACAGTAATGACAAACTGTTAAATATGATCGAGAAAATAAACTCTAAGTGCAAAGGGGGGGGGGGGGGGGGGGGGAGAGAGTGGGTGCGCTGGGGGTTAAGGGGGGAAGAGCACACGGTAATGACAATCTGTTTAACATGATTGAGAAAATAAACACTAAGTGTGAGGGGGGGGGGGGGGGGGGGGGAGTAGGGGGAAGACAGAGAGCAAGGGAGAATAATTTTCCCTCCCTGAAAAAAAAGGGGGAAAAAAAGAAAATGAACAAAAAAAAAGGTCTATGTTGTCCATGGATCGGTTGGAGCCCAAAGAAAAAGAAAAAAAAAGAAACTCCACTGATTATACTGAAATGTATGTAAAATTTAATGCAAAATATGTGCATGGCATTAGCAGCTTCAGTTTTACTTGACTTTAATTTTCAGATCACAATTTTTTTTTTTTTTTTTCCCAATAAAATAGATTTTTGCTCAGAGTGGCACACACAAGGTACCAAAGCCAGATAAGATTCCAATGGAGCACAGCTGTAGACACATCAAACTTACTTGACCGGGCTTCAAGTCGTTTTGGAGCCCTGGCTGTGAGTGCTGAAGGGGTCAGAGCTCTGGGAACGATGGATGTGGTGCCGCAGGCCTCCCACCCCCTCCAGACGTGTGGTGAGGAGCTGGTCAAACAGCAGGTTGCTGGTCGGGGACTGACCTGTGCTGGGCGACTGGCTGGTGTTTTGGGGATGGGTCCCCAGAGCTCAGGCCAGAATCCCTACTGCTTTTAGCTGAAAATAGTGCTTTTCTGGTCAGTTCTCTGGCCCCTTTCAAAACACTTTTTTCCTGATATATACACAAATGTCTATCTTTTGATCTGTGTATAGGTCCATAATTTACAGATGTCTGCATTCATATGTACTGAACAAAAAAAAAAGAGCAGTGGAAAACTATCCTTGCTCGCTGTGGAAATGACTTGGTCAAAAATGTATTTAACAATCATATGATGACTCAAAGCGAAAACAGAAAACTCCTCATCAAAAGCATCTTTGGTCTGCATGCATGCATTTATGTTCCTCATATGTGTGTGCGAGTGTGAGTGTGTGTGTGGGGGGGGGGGGGGGGGGGGGGGGGGCGCACAAGCACATGCCTGTGTGTTTCACACTTTTATTGTTGAATTCCTCCTCTCCTCCTCTGGGATCACTCTTTTCTCACCTGCTTGTGGGATATCCACCATGAGGGAAGAGACGCCACCACGTTTAGCTGCACGTCGGCGTGCATCTCGGAGCAACTTGGGCGTGCTAGGTGGAGGATGTTGCGGCATTGTGGGATTCAGGGACCGCACACTTCCAGCACTGGACTCCCGGCTCTCGCTGCCACTGCTAGGATAGCTGTCTTCATCCGTGGTTCCACCTGGAAAGGACACAATAAAAGATCACTTTAAGCTTTCGGGGAAAACACCACAAAGATAAAGAAAAAGCATCAAGGTGTGAGAGAAGACTTCCAAACAAGAGTTAGCAGATGCCTAATCTGTGCATGAGCTCCACACATTAATCAGTCTCTGCAAGCCTCTTTCTCTGTACCACTGCCTGTATTCTATTTATATTACTTCTCCCCTAAAACAGACATATACAACAGAGTTATCTTGTAATAAGACTTTTCAAATAACACAGGCTTACATGTTGGAGTTATATTGTATGGTGTGTTTTTTCTGAGAAACAGACTTCCATGACACAGCTGTATCTACTAAAATGTCATTGTTGTTCTTGGAAACTATGCATTTCATAAAACATACCTAAATGATACCTTTCAATCAAAATTCAAACAAACACAAGGTCAAAAATTCTATTTTCTGCAAAAAAATGTCCTTTCTCAAAGCAATGGAGAAAAAAAAAATTGTCAATCTATACGCTTCTTGTATAAATGAACAATACCACAAAAATGTCGGTGGAAATTGGTTCATCTTGATACCTTCTTCTACATTCATAATTTGTTTTCATGTTTGCTTCAGTTTAATTTTACTGCCTAACTGGCAAAGGAATAACAACATATCATAGAGCTGCCAAACGGTTACCTCACCTCTATCGTCAGGCTGGAACATTATGGAACTGAGGGAGACTGCCACCCCCCGGGCACTGACCGGGGCACCATCAGCAGGAGAGGGCAGGGCACTGCCTGAGCCAGATGGCTCCACA
Source organism: Conus betulinus (assembly GCA_016801955.1). NCBI lineage: Eukaryota > Metazoa > Mollusca > Gastropoda > Neogastropoda > Conidae > Conus > Conus betulinus. Next base: position 516,572 of record JADBJO010000731.1, read on the forward strand.
TATGCCCCATCTGTCTCTTGCACCTCCTGTGCATAATGAGCACCAGTAAGCAGGGAGTCAGAGAGAATCAAACAGAGGAAATTACTGCATGAACCCAAGAGATGCATGTGTATCCTAGTACATGTACATTTGGTGTGCCATGCAGTTTCCATGGCAGATGAGTTAGTGTGGCATATGTGTGTGTGTAAGTGTGTGTGTGTGTGTGTGTGTGTGTGTGTGTGTGTGTGTGTGTGTGTGTGTGTGTGTGCGCGCACGTGTGCGTATGTGTGTGTGTGTGTGTGCGCATGCGCACGCACATGAAAGCAATTGTATATTTTTGTGTGTATCTGTGTCAGTCTGCATCTGTGTCAGCATGAAAGCCAGTATCTTTCATTATGAGTTCAGAACTGTATTGTTTGCTACTTTTCCCCAGTCCTGTTCTTTCCCATGCATACCCTGAATCCCTCTGCTCCGTCACTGCCAGAGAGACTCTTAAGGCGTTCATAGTTGTTCTGGGAAGCCAGGAAAAGCCTGTGGTAACTCTGCATGTGGTGATTGGCTTCCACAAAGTGTCTGCAACACAACAAAGTTCTTCCCTGTCAAAATACTCATTGTGTCTCACATCATGCTACACAAAGTGTCTGCAACACAACAAAGTTCTTCCCTGTCAAAATACTCATTGTGTCTCACATCATGCTACACAAAGTGTCTGCAACACAACAAAGTTCTTCCCTGTCAAAATACTCATAGTGTGTCACATCACACAACACAAAGTATCTGCAACACAACAAAGTTCTTCCTGTCAAAACACTCTCACAGTGTGTCACATCACACAACACAAAGTGTCTGCAACACAACAAAGTTCTTCACTGTCATAACACTCAGAGTGTGTCACATCATGCTACACAATGTGTCTGCAACACAACAAAGTTCTTCCCTGTCATAACACTCAGAGTGTGTCACATCATGCTACACAAAGTGTCTGCAACACAACAAAGTTCTTCCCTGTCATAACACTCAGAGTGTGTCACATCACACAATACAAAAGTGTCTGCAAGACAACAAAATTCTTCCCTGTCAAAACACTCACAGTGTCTCACTTCATGCTACACAAAGTGTCTGCAACACAACAAAATTCTTCCCTGTCAAAACACTCACAGTGTCTCACATCATACTACACAAAGTGTCTGCAAACACAACAAAGTTCTTCCCCATCAAGACACTCACAGTGTGTCACATCATACTTCACAAAGTGCCTGTAACACAGGAATATCCCCTCTCATAATCACATTTGCAGTGTTTAACATCACATCACAAAAACGTATCTGCAACACAACAAAGACATTTCCTACTGTTACACACACAAAGTAACATCACAAGATGCAAGAGCCTACCATGCAACGAAGTCTTTCCCATCATTTCACTGTAGAGTAACATCACAATTCTTAAACAACTGCAATACTACAGGCATTCCCCGCGTGACTGTGTCACATTATAATCCACAAAATGCCTGGAATGCAAACAAAGTCCTCCCCTTTCTCAAAAACTGCACAAAAAAATGATATAGAAAAAATACGATCCCTATATATTTTGATCATACAGAATGCAGAAGCCATTAACATCTATTTTAAAAAGTTTTTTCTCCCTAAACCAGACATTTTAGAGTCAATACTACATTATCATCTACCCACATATTCACATCTAGCAAATTTCTACAACAACAAAAAAAAACCCACACAGAAAAATCAACTGGCAGAACCATGGAAGAAGAGAACAAAAGGCCTCACTTCTGAGTTCGTTTGCGCTCCCTGTCCAGTTTCCTCTGCAGGCTGTTCTGAGAGACGTGCAGGTTGTCGATGTACACCAGCAGCAAGTCAGTCAGCCCCGCGCACAGTTCCAGGATGTCTGGACGCTCCTCAGGTGCCACCGTTAAACAACTGCACACGCGCACAGGACTTGGTTAGACAACAAAGCTAAACAAGCTGTGCAGCCAAAGTAGCTTTTCTTTTTTTTTTTTCTAAGCTACTGTTAAACAACTGCACATGAACAAGACGTGATCAGACAACAAAGCTAAATAAGCTGTCCAGCCGAAACAGCTTTTCTTCTTTTTTTTTAAGCTTTCATATAGCATAAATCAAGGGGACATATTAAATGCCAAGCATTCAACCCTTTGCCAAATTATATCCACCCATTCTTCAGGTCCTCTTCATAGACTGTTGACAGGACAGAGACCTCAGAATAATCTTTAGGGAAGATAACTTTTTGGTCCAACTTTAAGTACAAAACAACATCTGGCAACTGATGATGGCAATCCTGTTGAGGTCTTGCCAGCTTGAAACACGAGCTATTCAAGACAATCTCAAATGAGGTGGGGAATACTAAATGGTAAGGAAGGAAAAGTAGGATAACTCTTTCTTCCATGATGAAGTCAGTTACATGCTCACAATTCCGAACAAATGCTGTTTATGATACAAAATCATCTAACAGAAATGCCAACACAGAGTACACAGAAGAAACAAGGAGACGCCCCCCCCACCTCCAAAAGATGTTCCAAGCTTGCCCATATGCTACCCCCCCCCCCCCCCCAAAACACAAGCCCACACAGCAGGTCATGAAAGCATAGGAAAATGAAAAAGGCTCCCTTTTTTCAATGAAAGTTCTAGTCATGTTCTCCTGTACCTTCTAACTGTATCAATCAGACGTTTGGAGTAGATGTCCTCTGTGACAGGCACGTACTCTGCTGCCACAATCTGTCACATGGAAACACACATTGATAATCTGACATCTGAACTGTCCATTTACCTTCATCTTCTTGAGGATATTTATGACAACAAAAATAATGATGGATAATAATTGTAATGATGATGATGGTCATAATGATAATAATGATAACAATAAAAGTACAAGAGACAAACTTATTTAGTGCCGTATCTCGCATACAAAATAATTACCTGGCACATGTCATTTTACAATCACAGAGAACAGCAAGGGAAAAAAAACATAAACAAAGAAAAATAAATACAAATCCATTAAAAAATAATCAAGTACAAACATGTAACAGCATGAACATGTATTCATGAATCATGGACAACAAAGTACCATAATAGAGAACAGTTTTTTTTTCTTGCAGTCAAGCACACATGTGCTTGCATCCCTACCTATTAAATAAAGACAAATGAAATGAAGATCAGAGCATGACAGAAAAAGGTAGATTACTGATTACAACGCTGTTACACAAGCCAGAATAGCTCAGTTGGTGGAGCGCTGGACCTGAAATCCTGGGGTTGTGGGTTCAAATCACCACCAGGTCGTTTCGAAATATGGGGATTTTTCCCTTGGAGTTACCATTGGCTATGACTCCATTTCCCTAAAAGTGCTTTGATTGAGACTATAAACCAAGTTTCCAAGTGTGAACTCGCACATAACATCATACATACACGTAAAAGCCTATCACCAACTTTTTGGAAGAAAAGGCCAGTGGGTAAAGATGGCATGTGACACAAAGCATGCACCTGCATGAAAAATTAGAAGAATGAAGAAAGAGAACAGTGTGACTGATGATGTTGAGTGAATGATATGGAAAACTACTGAATGGAGTGCCAGCGAGCAGCTTCTATCAGCTCTACCCATTTGGCAGTCCCATTGTGTAAACAAGAGCATGGAGCTTTGTCTCTAACCAAGGAATGGCACTATAAGTACTTTTAATAATAACAATGAATAACAGTAATAATAGTTATAATAACAATAATGATGATAATGATAATGAAGTAGTATTTTCCATGCATCATAATTTATGGAGCAGTGAATTCAAGACAGCTGGAAAAAAAGGATGTGTGCATGTATATGTGTGTGTGTATGCATGCCTCTATGTGAGGTAAGATGAAAACATTCCATTTGACACTGATGTTTGCATGGTCAGCGTTTATAGGGCATCAAGTTTTGAAGACTGTTGGAGCCAGGATAAAACACTGGAGGGTTTTTCATGATGAAGAACAAAGAGGATGCCTTTTGCTTCAAAAGAAAAAACAATTGCTAAGGTTAAAGGCACGTTAATGTTTAAGCTTGGGAGCAAAAATTCTCTTTCTTCTATATGTTTACTACTGATGCCTCCATGCCTTGTTCACCCTTACTCTACAATGGCGAATTTTCCAAAACTCGTATTACACTGTCTTAGACACATGTTCTCTTGGTTTCTTTTAGGTCATTACTGATCAAGACGGAAAGGTTTTGAAAAAAAAAAAGGCTCTGACCTTCTTGACCAAGGTAAGCATGTTGTTGGAGAAGAAGGGGGGATCCAGGACTGCCATCTGGTACAGAATACAGCCCAGTGCCCAGATGTCCGCCTCTCCCCGTATGCTGATTCTGCACTATTTCTGGACTACAGACACACACACAAATAGCAATAAACACAGCACAAGAAATCAGTGTGATGTTTTCAACATTTGAATAATAAGAGACGACATTATTCAAGGGGCTGGACAATTATTATCATCAGTGTCCTATTTTAGGTTGCAGAGGGGCGGTGACGTCTACTGAGGAGTCAGGAATGTACAGGGTTCTGTCCTCAATTAGCCATGCACAGGTAGACAGAGATATTGCAGTCCTTCCAGTCCTTCACACGGCTTGTGCACAGTCATCATAAAACTACACAGGACACATTCAAAGTCATGTACTTGAACCATTCCCTGGCTGACTGTCAATGTTCTATGCAGCTCAATCTCTAATGACTTAAATCTATCAAAAAACATCCATACTAGCCTACTGTTGTCTCTAAGTTTTTATATGATGATAATAACATTTAGTGTTTAAGAACTATGTGCAGATGTTTAGGTAAGCTCACCAAGAGTAGAGGATTGTGCCGACGATGGACATCATTTTACTGCAGTCACTGCGCTTCTGCTGGCCAGCCCAAAGTCCGCTGCAGAACAAACACAGACACAATGCGTCACAGCATGTTCTGATTTCATCTTTATCTTTTAACCATTCTACAGAAACGCTTAGTAGCTACTGACCAGACTACATTCCAATCAGTACAACACAATGGGACTGACACGTACTTATGGTCACTTTATCGTTCTGTCCAAGCATGATGTTATTGGGCGTCAGGTCACGATGCACGATACCCTTCTCCTTGTGCAGGGTAGCGCAAAGCCAGAGTCATCTGCAACAGTTCCAGTCATAGTACTGTAAAAAAAAGAATAACTAATACATGAATTTCAAGCATGGAATAATTCTCACATGAAGGGCTAAACAGCTACATAAGTTATATTTCTATTATACAGAAAAAAGAACTAGAGTTATACCTTCTAACTTGGTAAAAATTTCATGTAACTTTTAAGCTGATTGACTGCCTCATGGCATCACTGATAAATACACCAGCTCATATCCATACCTATACCATTCACACACTAACAATGCGCTCAAACTTATACATAAATGTGCTTGAAGACACAGGTAAGATGAGCACAAGCATGCACAAACATGATCACCAACCTGCAAAAAAATGTTCCAGATACGATGTTCCTCAAAGCGTGCCTTCTTTCCTTCAAAGAATTGAAGTGGTCGGCTAACGTAGCACCTTCAATGAGTTCCATGACGATGTACAGTCTGTCATCTGGACCACACATTGGCAAGTTCTCAAATCTTATCAGAAGATCAATTCACCTTGTTTGCTAGATATGGACGCTGCTATTCATGGACATCAGACTTTAAGAAAAAAAAAACTGCGATCTCATCACATGAAGCGCATGAAATCATGCTAACTTGTTTGCAGAAGAAAACAGGAATAAACGGATGATACATAATAGAAAACTTAACAGTAAAATCCATACAGTATTTCTTGACTGCACTGGCCAGGAATGGAAGCTGTCATCTTTCTTTATCCGTTATGTTTATGAAATGCATGCATGCAAGTTGTACACAAATACACACATGCAATGCACTTACTTACTAACATGAAATTGCGAAAGCATGCTTAGTATACATGCATACACACGGTGCTAGCAAACAACACACAGATAAATGCACTCACACACACACACACACACACACACACACACACACCAAATCCACCACTATGTCATCTTCAGAAGCAGCACTCACTCTCTTCAAAGGTTCTATGGTAGCGCACAATGTTGGGATGCCTCAAAGATTCCTTCATGATGCGCAGTTCATTGGTGATCTCCCCAACGCTCTGTTCCTTTTCCCTGGCATTTTTCCCAAAGGCCGGGTTCTGAAGGTTCAGCTGCCACAAAATCAGGACTGGAATGATAGCTGCTGTGTCACTTGGGTAGTTTTCAGTGCTGTCTGTTCTGACTTAACCTACACAGGACACCACCTTGGAGTTTATGCTCAAAATCATTACTTTCTCACACAACCAGACCAAGCAAGTGTTCTCCACTGAAATGGAGATCTCCAGTCTCCACTACATTTCTCCCATTAGTCCCAAGAAGCTGCATATTAATGAAGACCACCACTGACTCAACACAGTGATGCAGGTAGAGGGGGGACGAAACTGATGTCACCATGACAGTATGGCAGGAACCGCTGCAGAATCGCAAAATATGTGTATGACTGTATATATGCACACATAAACACATCCATGTGCAAAGTGTGCATTAAGCACTATGTACATGTAAAAGAATCCAAACTGCAATGCGAGAGATCACTGGCAAAGTTCCATAATAAAGTCTAATTTGGTAGGCTAACAAAGCATATACAACCAAAAAAGGGCAACCGAGTGGGCATGAGGGACGAGGTTGTTATTGTGTGGTGACTTGCTTTCCATGTGTTAATTCCTAAGGAAAAATAGTCCAAATTTCACTCAGAGAAATCTGTTGTGACGAGATGTTGCACAACATAAAATTTTACTTTTCACCTTGGCACTAGTCTTTTACTGGAGGCTATTCCACACATGCACATTTTTTACTCAATATCTTAGCAACACTCTCAACAACATTTACACACTTATCACACAATTATATTAGCGAGCATTTCCCTCACTTGCATGCCATACCTGGTCACAGAGACAGACAGCTGGACACATGCACAGACATAAACACATACACACAAACATACAAATCCCACCACAGCCTGTACCTCTTTCATAGCAAGGAATGATTGTCTGGCAGTGTGACGTCGCACTTTGTACACAGATCCAAAAGCTCCTGTGCCTAGCAGCTCAAACACAGCATAATCCCCAATGTAGTGGTTGGGGCTCTTGCTCTGATTGATCCTCTGTATGCTTTCCCGGATTTCTTCAATTGCATCCACCTGTGTAACACTAGCTTTATAGTATACCTTCTGAGAGAGAGAGAGAAAGAGAGAGAGAGAGAGAGAGGGGGGGGGGAGAGAGAAAGAGAGCAAAAGAAAAAAGAGAGGGGTAGTAGTGGTGGTGGTGGTGGTGGTGGTAATGGTGGTGATTATGGTGATGGTGTTGGTGGTAGGGCCTGTGGTGAGTTCACTTGTCCACAAAATACCACAGTAAGAACTGATAAGCTTTGTCATTTGATGGAATGAAAATTTTTATTCAAAATACATGTATATCAATCTTATCCGTAGTGTCTCCATTACTGAACAAAACAGCTACACATCAAAACAATTGTTAAAAAATGATAGCAAAATCAAATTCATACCAAAGCGATTATGCATCAATCCATTCTGCTATACATAATCATGCCTTCCCACCTTCATTTACAAAAACATACGTTGATGACTGGACACTAGGTATGCACACAAGGCAAATATGAGATTCTGTATAGGAAGAAAGTGAGAGGAAGAGAGAGAGAGAGAGAGAGAGAGAGAGAGAGAGAAAGTCAGAGAGCGTGAGAAACAGAAATGTTACAAAAACACACACACACACACACACACACACTCACAAAGTGAGAGAAATGGAAGTGGATAAAGAGAAAAAAGAGAGCAGCCACTCACCGACAGAGAATTGATCTTCTCAGCAACTTGTCTGTATGCTTTGAGGTCCTTGTTGTAATGGCCCACATCGATAAACATCTCAAACAACTCAGCAGGGAAAAGCTGCTTGAAAAAACGACGGTTTCGTTCCATGCTGAACAGGAATCGAAGAGTACGGAATGCATTCATCTGCAATGAAGCAAATTGATACTGTTCTCTGAAAATTCTGGCAGCTGTAAGGTGAACAAACTAGCAAAGCACATGGATAGGATTATTTGAACATCAATAATTCATACACTTCACCAGCGCTGTACATCAGCAGAGCATAATGGAAAGAGCAAAGAATGTCAAGCAGTGGGGTCTGATGAAAATATAGAACAGAGAGCACACTGATTGTTTGTTGTGGGTGGCCACTGTCAGCTCTTCTTATTTTCACACAGAATCAGGGGCTTCTTCTACAGAGATTATGGGGGGGGGGGGGGGGGGGTCACATAGGACCAGAGGAAAAACTGAGAACTGGAACAAAACAGGGAAGCAGAAAAAACAAAAACCAAAGTAATGGTAAGCTGCCTGACTGTGCGGCTTTTTGTTTTCCATGCCAAAGTTTGGTTTTGACCTGCACACTAATGGCTCTGACACAAAGAGAGAGCTGTGCCCATAAGAAAGGGCCTACCCTCCAATTCTCCCTACAGACCACCTACCCCAACCAAGCAGGAGAATTTAAGCTGATGACTTTGAAACAGGGATATCAATTGTGGTGTCTGAAACAAGAGACTTGACTGCTAAGAAACATCCACACCTGAGAGATGAAAACATCCGAGGATCTGGACTCAACCAGTTCCTCCGGCACCTTGTTTCCATTCCACAAAAGTCTGCAGGAAGAAAGCATTTTGGGGTACCCAGTGCAACACTGTGAACAGCTAATTGCTGGTTATGGCCTCCGCACTTGGACTGTGCAAGATAACCACGAGTTCATAATGATCTCAAATCTGTTCACATAGTTCTTAGAGCCACCTTGTTTACAGATCCAGCAATGGACATCAGGTACATAATTCCAAAAATGTGACTGCCAGAGGATAATAACTGCCACACACACATCAATTTATGATAAAAGCAAACTGCACAATGTCTGAAAATGTCTGCATATTCTGCAATAAGTCACATGACTCTATAAAGGGATGTGAAAAAATTCATAATACTCAAAATTCTATGAAGTTAAAAAGACATGCCTCAGTTTGAAGGACATCTGCTACTACTATCTTGCCAACCAAACTTCATTCCTTTAACATATGACTGTCTTGCTGTGAATTTGGCTGACATTTTCTTTTATCTTAAATGAATGAAATCACAAAGCAATTTTACATCCTAAAAGAGCCGAAGAAATGACCAATACATCCTTCTCCACTTCTGTAATGAAGGTACAGCACAGTCTGATTTCACCTCATTCTATTCAGTCCAGAAGCATTCACTATAACAACCCTAGGACAGAATCAGACCACACCTCCCCGTCTACTGCCAGAGAGTTTCTAGTTTTAAACTTCATACTGCATGTGGACATGTGGCTGTGTCTATTTACCTGGAGTTTCTTGAACAGTTTCCTCCCCGAGTCTTTGACGACCTGCGTCGATTCAGGGGGCAGCACCAGTATTCCCAGAACATACATTCCATTAGCCTGCACGATTTGCTGTGCGTTGGTGTAGTCATTCATCACCAGCTCCATCAATGCTGCACAGCAAGCTGTGACACATGATCAGTAAAACTGAAAGTCATAACAAAGAATATGTACACTGCTCTGATATTTGTATTTACCCCACCCCCACACTCAACCTACACTGATATGTTTTTTCCCCTCCTATTCCATCCTAGCCTTGTTGCCACTGTGCCCAAGCACTGCCCTAAGGAAACAGTCTATGACTGCTGACTTGAGCAATGTCACCTTGTAAATCTTATCTACAAACCGAAGGTATGAATCTTGTCAGATCTAGACATGGGTCAAAGATTTCAGCCTGTAATCACTACTAAGTTTCACTGCAACCTACCATCATAGACATTCAAATGCATTGGAATTCACACACACACACACACACACACACACACACACACACACACACACACACACACACACACACACACACACACACACCTCTTGTTCTTTTTTTTTTTTTCATTTTGCCTGCATTTTTTTAAAACTGCTGTTTTAGGAAAGGGGGGATTCTTTAAAACCCCCTATTTACACTTTAATACCCCATATATTTTCATGCTTATCAAACTAAGATGATCCTCTGAAATATCAAAAAAAATTCTGGGATTAATATTTGAAATCTCCATCAAATAATCAAAGCAAAAACAAGGAAGCCATTTCACCTGACTTGAGTTGATACTGGTCCTCCAAGAGTTCTTCCTGTAACAAATAAAAAAATGTTCTTTGTAACAAAGTTGTGTATTTCAGACAGTGACTAAAAGCATGAGTTTGCCACTGAAGTTTAAACTTTTTTTTTTTTTTAACATTGAAAATACACTAATACCACCAAAACTGCATATGTAAAAATGACCTATTCACAATTTTTTGGTGAAAACACATCCAACCTCCTTGCATTCAGACTCTTCAATATAAAACTCACCCTATATTTTGTGTTCTGTTTTCTAAAAAAAAAAAAATGTTTGTGTATGATTCATACTAACAACAGACATATTTGAAAGGTTGTGTGACTGCTACCAAACTGTCACCAAACGCATCAAATCTGATACTGACAATGACATTTTGATCTGGAAACATGCAGTTACACAATGCACATGCATGTAGTTGGTTTCAGGTGGAAGCCAAAGCCTGCTTAATGCCATCCTTTCTTTACCTAACTGTACTGGTCAAACTGGTGTCTCATAAACATCCCTAACTATTGTTGTCACAAAACTAAAGCAAAAGTAACTTCACAGCAGTTACAAATGCTTTATTTCTGACAAATACAGTAAGAGTTTGCAACACTTTACATGTGAATATATATATAAACATAATATCTTTCCTTGTAAAATACATTCTTATCTTATACAGAATCGCATTCATATGTCAAAGTTACTGATGTCACCACGAAACACTGGCATGCTAAGAGGGGTTGGGTGTACTTTCATACTTATTTCTCTGAGGGTACCTGTCAGTTCGCATCAGGATCACTTTCCTATTTCTTCTTCTCTTTGATCACCAACATCAACGTGTGACACCTTCAAGCAACCCTCTTTCATCTTTTTCCAGTTCATGTAGTATCTCATCTAATTCATCCTGTGTATTGTGAATAATTTCATTGCAGTCCAAAGCAGATGCTAAACTGATCATTGTGACATTCAGTCAGCTTCATTCATAAGTTGCTATATTCATTTACTTTCCCTTTTTCATGAGTCACCAGACTCCAAAAATAGTGCCATCACCTCACTGGACCACAGCAGAGGTTTCCCTGCTGATCTCTAAGTTCCCCCAATAGTAACAAATGGTCAGAGCATATATGGAAAAGAACAAGTCAAGTGCTCCTGGCTACTCACATGACAAAATCTAGCATGAAGCTGCTCCCAGATACACCCATTAAGAATGTATACATTAATGCATAATATTGGAAATAAGTCTCAAGTTATATAAAAATCAGACAAATACTCAAAGTGAAAACAAAAATAACAGGCCTTAAATTTTCGACATGGTTCTATCCTCAACAAAAGCACTTCCTAATGTCCCCATTGTATGTATGTCTGTAATCAACTCTATTGAAATGACGGCAGAATTATCTTCTTTTTCTGTCAGCTTTGCACTTGCTGTTTATCATTCATGTTTACAGATATAGCAAGTTACCACTAACTGATACAAACCTGTGAAAGGAAACAAGAACACAATACAAGAACAGCCCTTGTCAGGCAATATTCACAAACGGCCCACTAAATCAGAAGACATTTCTTATCTTTAAAAGATTTCATTAAAATACAGATCAACAAGAAGTACTGCTCTCAAGTGCAGCTTAACCACCAAACACTCCCAAAAGGTGTCTGAACAAGTTATTACCTAGTGACGTAAACAACATGAATAAAAACACCAATGAGAGCAATGCTGATAGATTTAACCAGAGCTGTTGCTGGAAGAGCATCAATATCGGTAATAAGAAAAAAAAAAAAAAGTACAAACATTTTCATTATGTAAAAATATTCAGATACATATTTGATAGCATTTAATTTTTGCAGCATCAGACTGTTCGTTTCTTTGTGCATGCTGATAATTTAAAACACACTCTCTCTCTCTCTCTCACTCTTAGACAAATACACCCACACTCCCCCACTCCAGTTAACAAGCATACATTTATCAACATACACGCAAGAACATGCAAACACATGTGAACAATATAAATATATATATATATATACATATGCATGCATGCAAACACAAGATACAACTACACACACACACATACACACACACACATGCAGACGTGCAGATGTATAAAAGTACTCATAGATATGAACCACACCGTTATACATTCTTCAGAATCCATTTTTTTTAATAAAAATTTATTTGAGGAACAAAGCTTAAAAAATGTGAAGGCTCCTTCCTTTCCCTTTTCAACTACCTGATGATGCAGATTTTGTCAAGAAGCCTAAAGACTGACTCACACACTCCTCTTGAAAAACACATGGTAAAACATACAAATTAATAAAACAAGACCAACAACACATCTCCCCATACACCCCATGTGATTGCACAGTGAAGTCATCCACAGCATCACCAGTGCAAGTGCTCAAATACCCCTCTCCACTTCCCTACCTTTGTTTTCTTGCTCTCTTTTAGTAACTGAATCAGGTTATCTGAAACCTGGTGGCAGAACATAAACAGCTTCACTTCAACACAAATGTTTCCCCACTGACCCAAACATGCTGACACATTCTTGATCATTCATACTGTAACAGCACAAATTGTCCATCCAGACAAGGTAATGATGTCAACAGAACTGCGTAATTCTTCTCATCTATATAAGCCTATAGACATCTGCAGCACCCAGACTACAGTTCATTCACATATGCCTGTACGCATTAAATCATTCACATACCTATAGATATCAGCAACACCAGACCATTTAATTTCTACCATGCTTACAGCTAAATACTCTACCCCCGAACTGAAGGGAATGCTTTTTTTTTCTCATCTGCCAAATTGGCGTAAAGAAATTTCCCAGTAGTGTTAACCCAAATTCTAGCTTTTCCATTTGGGAGCAAAGAGTACTCCACAATCAGTTGGATGTAACTCCAAATCCCTACTCTTCCTGTTCATGTAATCAGCAGATCATAGTTAAGATCAACCTTCTCTGTTGCGCAAAGGAGGTCAGGGATGTAGTCTGTATGTTATCAGAATCTTCTTCAATGGTTTGTATCTTTTAAAATATCCTTTCCCAGGCAAATTATGATTAATGCAGACATGACAAATATACAGAACAAACAAAAGTGCACTCTCCTCCACCACCACCCCCCCCCCCCCCCCCACCCCCACCCCCACCCACACACACACACCTCCATCCCTGTAAAAGAGGGAAACAAAAGAATTTTAAAAAAAAAAAAACCACAACTGAAAAAGAAAACGGACTAACTTAAAAGAGGGCTAAGATACACAAGTCTAAGATTAACTACTTCAGAAAGTATATCCTTCAAATTTAATTTGCTTGCATGGAGAGAGAGACAGAGAGAGAGAGTGAGAGAGAGGGAGAAAGAGAGACTTTATCTGCTAAAAGCAATTTATATACATATATTTACCTGTTCAATATAATGCCTAATTCCTACTGGGCATGAAATCATGCCCTACCACCAGGATCCTCAAATATTTAAACTGGATAGAGGGGAGCTAATCCAAGCATCCAACACATGATCTATAGGTGATCTCCCTTGAAAAATTCTGCAGCCAGATAGGGAAGAGACAATGACTGTCTATTCATCCTTTGTTTTCATCATTTTGAGTATCATTTGTCCTGCCCAAAAGAAAACCGGAGAGGTTGAAATGCATTGTGTTTGTCTTGTAATTTGTTCACTCCTTTGTTTGGCAGCCCAACAATTCTTTTTTTGCTCCTTCCTTGTAAAGTCAACCTCTTTGGGAAGTTCATTTAGAATTCAGCACCTTTCCTTGCTCAAGGTAGATTGGCCGAGACTCGATTTCCTTCCATGTAAAGACCAGGTTCTCCCCTCAAAATGGATCTTGGACTGGTCAATCTTCAGCTCAATCTGTCAAATTGGAGCATACCTCATGTGGACTTGTTTGGCACCAGATGGAACAATCAACTGCTGATTTTTGTATTGTCTGTTCATGATCCCGTGGCATTTTATGGTCAGTGCCCTGTCAATCTCTTGGAGGGGCATGTTTATGTAAACTTTTCCTACAGCTCCTTAATTCCAATATTCCAGAACAAGACATCAATGGAGAAGTATTCAGTGATTCTCATCTCTATTCTTCAAGCGGACTATGAACTAGACCAGTTTGTTGGTGCACCTGTTGGTGAGGGTTCCCCATCCTCTTTGGCCTCTTTTTCATCCTGGAATGAGAAAGTGGCATCATGATCCTGTCTAGGCCAGGCTCATATCAGACAACTGCTCTTCCAGTATAACTGTTTCTGCTGCCCTTTATGCATGAAAAAGATATTGCTGGATCGGGGTCTTCTGCTTAAGGTGTGTGTCACCATGCTCTCTATTTGGTGCTAGCATGCTGGCCTCTCTCTGGTTCACATGGATAAAGAAAACATTGTTCTTTTCTGAAGGACCTCTATGACAAAGGGCAAAAGCATAGTATTATTAAGGACTTTTAGGGCTGTCACTGCAAACTCTTTTTGCTTACGGGGGGAAGAAACTGGATATCACCTCTGACCCTTACTTTAAGCAGTTCGTCTCACACTTCTCCTTGGGTATGCCATGGCCATACATGGAGCCGGCCTCAGTCCAGGAAATTTGACTTCAGGTGACATTGCGCCTCTCTTCAAAACCTGACTCTTAAAAACATACTTTTTTACTGTCTCAAGTGACAGCATACTGAACAAATGAGGTTCACGCCTTTTCAGAGGAGCCTCACTTACTATTTTGGCTTGATGTTGGCCTAGTCACCCTCATTTTGTGCACGTCTCTACTGGACAAACATCCGTAAATCTAACAAATGGCCCTATACTGCTCCACTGGCATCTTCTGCATGTGAAGTGAAAGCTGACAAAAGGCTGCCTTGAGATTATTAGGACAAGATTCCAGGAGAGTATCTCACCATGAGCTAGAGAGAGATGCAAAAAATGTTCAATGCCAACAAACTGGAAGAGGAAAAGAGGAAGCAGCACTTAAACTTCAGCCAAACACTAAATGTTTTGGACAACCTGCTTTGAAAAAAATATCCTGTCTCAAAATGTTAACAAGGGAGAGAGAGAAGACAATTTCAGGAAAGACAGAGATGAAACCAGCTTGTCCATAGGCCATGCACATTATAAACATGATTTGGAATTTGGGCACTTTTTGTTACTAAAAACCTGGATGCACCCTGAGAGTTGGGTATATCTCATTCCTTATGAAAAGCAACAGAGGCATCTTTGAAAATCAGTGTTTTTGAGGGGTAAACAGTCTAAGCAGAAGAAATGATGGAAAAGATCAAACATGGGTCAGATAGCGCCTTCTCAAACAAGTCTTGGAAGTGTGAAACGTTTCTGATGACCAAAAAGGGATTAACTCTTCCTCCTGTTTCAGTTCCTAGAAAAGCTGGACCTAAAGCTGAATCCTGCTATGAGATGAAAGCAAGAGGAGGGTAGCATCCCTTGGTCTACTGACCAAGTGTTGCTCATGGCGGTACAGGAGAGAGCTGATCTGGAAGATAAGATAGGACCAGCATCAGTCTTACCATTCAATAAAAGAATCATTATGCTTAACCACACTTAGTCTCACACTTAACACATGAGTCACACAGAACTGTTTGGGTTCTTGCCATAGTCATCCTGTCCTCCCACCTGATGTCACTCAACATGGGTGCGTTTGCATCCACAACCTCTACTGGAAATCCTCTCAGTGTGGAGCCTTGCCAACCGCATAACATCATTCCTGATGACTATATATGCCGTCTCAATTCAATATGGTTTTTAAGGTGCTAAAAGAATGACAGCCATGAGTGGGAAAGGTTACAGGGCTGGCCAGCTTTAAAAAAAAAAACAAAAAATAACCCACACTTGCTGCCATTTCCCAGCATGGCTTTAAGTGCTGGCCAAGAAAGTTGGTAGACTGATATCAAAAGAACCAGAATCTGAAGAACTGACTAACCACTCCGAGTCAAGAATTTGTCTCCACGTCGAAATACTCCAGCGCTTGTATGAGTTTCATGGTCAGAATGGGACTACACTTCATGTGGATGTTGGTGTGCATGCACCATTTCTCCAGTGGCAGACAATGAAGGAATCATCACCAAGAAAAAGCAGCCACAAAGGAGAGAGTGAGTTTGTAGCATATGACATCTGAAGTGCAGCAGCCAGTTAAAAAGCTATCTTCACATTCTGGTTGCCTCATGACAACTGAGGCTCCATGACAAAAGCTTCACGATACGGCTCTTGCAGGAATCCTTAACAAAGAGTGAAAATTCAGACCCAAAGGCAGCGCACTTTCACTGATCAATAAGGAAAAGAAAACTGAAGTGAGTTGTTCTAACTGGAAGAGATTGACTTTGTAACGGAGTTGCCTTGTAGCTCAAGTGCAAGGAGGCTTAGATTCGTTCCCCTCTCTCTCATTTAAGGATCCTGATGGTCTGTGATTTTATGCAAACTAGGAATAAGGTCTTTATTTGGACGGATCATGAAAAAATATTCAGAAATTGTGCCCAGCAGATACATAAAAATGCTCGGTGTGTTAGCTCATGTACATGCGCGTGTGTGTGTGTGTGTGTGTGTGTGTGTGTGTGTGTGTGTGTGTATGCATGTGTGTATTATGTGTGTGTGTGCATGTGTGTATGTGTGTTGTGTATGCATGCAAGTGAATGAAGCACAAAATTCTCTGCATCACCAAAAACAACTGGACACAAAACCTTTCCATTCAAACTATTATGGACAGCACTCACATCTTCCTGCGCAGAACATCTCCTGTTGGTACCAGCACTAGCAACTGCACCGCTGCTTGCCTCTGTTCTTTCTGACACAAACTTCTGCTCTCTGTATATGGAGAAACATTAGGGTAAATTGTTAGTTAACACACTGCTAAACAAACAACAGACAGATGCTGTTCCATGAGAAGTGACTACTTCCTATCATGCATTTGGAGGCCAAAACAAAAAAGGAGGTCATCTTTCCTCTCACATTCAACCATGAGGAGCAAATTCCCTTACTTATTTGTTATTTACGGTTCAAATCTCCCTGCCTCACTAAAGATTTCACTGGAAAACGTAATGTTTATCTTCCATTTGTGTATTTTTCGCTTACAATGACTGACCCTTTTCTGTCCTTCACAACAATAATCACTGCTAAAATGAAAACATCAGAGCAATAAATGCAACTAGAATCGTCATCTTGCTTTTGTCAAACAGTACAATGATTGACAAAAAAGAAAGACCTTGATGATCGATTACTCAAAAGACTTGAAACATGGGAGACTTTAAAAAACTATCCAACATTTTCCAGCAACTGATGCACATGAACAGACTCAGGGAAAATCAAGTGGAAAAAGGAACAAGCACAGAAATGAAGGACTGTCAGAATAAGAGAAAGAACACAATCAAGAAAAAGGCCTCCCAGAATGCACACTGGAAAGAAAGGAACAATGGCAAAGAGAAGGACTGCCAAAAACATTCTGAAAATAAAGAAATGAAGATAAACAGTTCACTAGAACACATACTGGAAAGAACAGAACAGAGACAGAAAGAAGAACTACCACACTGCCCACACTTCATACTGGAAAGAAAGGGAAATATATCTACCAGAAAACAGATTAGAAAGAAAGGAACAAAGGCAAAAAATAATACTATCTGGAAAGAAGGGGAAAAACATCTTCCAGAAGAAAGGAACAAAGGCACAAAAAAGACTACCTGTGACCATAATACAAGCTGAAAAGAAAGGAACAAAGGCAGAAAGGAAGCTACTGGAAAAACACACAAGAATGAAATGGAACTATGACAAAAAAGAATACTATAAAGAATGGAACAATGACAGAGAAAGACAGACTACTAGAACACACACACGTAAGTAAGCAGCAAAAAGAAAGGCTACAAAAAACAAACTGGAAAAAAGTCTGTTAGAACACATACATGAGAGAAAATAACAAAAAGAAGGGATATGCAAAGCCACACAAGAAAGAGAATATAAAAAATACCAATTAAGAGAACACTTAAAGAAGAGAAAGCAGCTGAAAGACTGATTACTGCTAATACATACTGGAAAGAAAAATAACAAATAACGACTACCAGCACACATACAGGAGAAAGAAAGCAAACCACAGAGAAAAAGACTGCCAGCACACATACAGGAAAGAAAAAAAAAACACACAGAGAAAAAGAAAGATCACCACACATACAGGAAAGAAAAAAAACACAGAGACAAAAGACTTCCAGAACATAGAGGAAAGAAAAAACACAGATAAAAACACTACCAGCACACATACAGGAAAGATAAAAAAAAAAACAGAGAAAAAGACCACCAGCACACATACAGGAAAGAAAAAAAAAACAGACAGAGGAAAACACTTCCAGAACATAGAGGAAAGAGAAAAAAAAAAGAGAAAAAGACTACCAGCACATACACAGGAAAGGGAAAAAAAAAACAGAGAAAAAGACTACCAGAACACAGAGGAAAGAAAAAAACACAGAGAAAAACACTACCAGCATACATACAGGAAAGGAAAAAAAAACAGAGAAAAAGACTACCAGAACACATACAGGAAAGAAAACAAACAAACAAAAAACAGAGAAAAAGACTACTGGAACATACAGGAAAGAAAAAAAAAAAACAAAAGAAAAAGACTACCAGCACACATACAGGAAAGAAAAAAAAGACCTAGAGAAAAAGATTTCCAGCACACATACAGGAAAGAAAAAAAAACACAGAAAAAAGGCTACCAGCACACATACAGGAAAGAAAACAAACACAGAGAAAAAGACTTCTAACACAAACAAGAACAAACAACCACAGAGAAAAAGACTACCAGCACACATACAGGAAAGAAAACACCAGAAAGAACAACTACCAGAAATGCACAGGAAAGAAAGCAGCAGAAAGACCAGTTACCACTTGTAATCATGGGAAAAAAGGACAGAGAGAAGGACTGTACAGGAAAGAAAATACCAGAAAGAACTAATAGAACATAAACAGGAAGAAAACAGCAGAAAGACAGATGACCATCCATAAAGACTACCAGAACACATACAGGAAATAAAAGGGAAAAAGATTGCCAGGAAACAGATGATAAAGAACATACCAGAGATAAGGACCACCACAACTATAATGCAGTGAAGAAAAGAACAAAAAGACACACTACCAGAACACATACAAGCAAGAAAGGAAAAAAGACTGACTGATGGAAAGGAACAAAGCAAAAACTAGATGGACAATGTCCCTGTGGTGGAAGGGGAAGAGGGTGGGAGTCAGGGATGAGACAGTGTGGAGGAGGCGTGTAGGGGAACAAGGGGTGATCTTCATCAAGTCCGGCTCCGTGGCCAGTAGGTCCTGTGTATGTTAGATCAGAGCCACTGAATATCATGCAAGTGTCTCCTCTCATGGGTTGCTTCAAGGCCACCTCATATTGATGGGCCCCAGTGGACTGCTGGTGCTAGGACTGGCACAGGACAAGTCTGGGTGTGGCTGTGTATGGGCAGTGAGCCAGAGACAGACAAGTGAGAATAATACCCGCTGGTGGTCACAGAAAACCAAAGTAGGAAAAACACACAAAAGACAGCAGACCACATACTGCAAAAGCGCCAGTAGGAGAGGGATAGCTCCCATCTGCCTCATGACAGCGCTGGTATCTGGGTCATCTTCACACAGCTGCACCAGACACCACACCACGTGGTAGAGCAGGTGGGCATTGTCCCCATGAAGCTGACTGAATGCATTGTTTACATTCTCAATGAACAGATGTCAGGCACACTACACAACATGGCACAGCAGAAGCAAAGTGAAAAAGACAAACAAAACACAAACAAAAAAAAGTTTCACACAGGGAAGAAATAAACAAACACCATCATTATCTGACACCACCTCCCAGGTGGTGCAGCAGGTATGGAATGTTCTGTGAAGCTAACTGAAAAACCTATCATAAAGAAACATCATAATCACTCAATAATCATCAGAATATGAACTGACGAGAAGTGCATCATTCCTGATTCCAGCGACATTATCATTAATGAAAGAAAAAGACTACAATCAAAACCTTAATCTACGTAAGGCAATTTTATTGAACTGAACTGAAGATAAAAGCAGTTGAGAAATACAAGAAGGGAAAATCTGCACACAGAATTTCAGTTTTCACTCCCCTTTTTCGTAATGTTTCCCAGTAAGCACGAATTAATCAATATTCAGTTTTTCATGAACACTGAAAAAAAAAAACCCAGAAAACCCACCCTTACCTAAAGTTTTTGTGAAAGAGGGATGAATTGGTGTATGTATGCATGTAAAGGCATGCATATTCTGGTGTGTAAGCATGCATCCACAGGATGCACACATGTATTTGTGGATATCCTCTAATGCATATTTGTGGTCATGTTTTAGCATGCTAATGCAGTGCATGCAATTGTGGGTTTGTGGGCATGTATGTGTGACTGTATACAAACGTATGTGCTTGTGAGTATGCACCTATGAGTATAAATGTAAATGTGTGCTGCAAGTGTATATACATAACTCTGTGTGTGTGTGTGTGTGTGTGTGTGTGTGTGTGTGTGTGTGTGTGTGTGTGTGTGTGTGTGGTCTGTGTACATGTATAACTAGGCATATGTGTCTTCGTACACCTGTGTCCACATGTGCATTCATGAGAGAGAGAGAGAGCAGAGAGAGAGAGAGAGAGAGAGTGTGTGTGTGTGTGTGTGTGTGTGTGTGTGCGTGCGTGCGTGCGTGCGTGCATGCGTGCGTGCGTGTGTGCGTGTGTGTGTGTGTGAGAGAGAGAGAGAGAGAGAGAGAGAGAAAGAGAATTCTACACAGTCACAAACTATCAACTACTTTACCTGAGTAAAACAGGAATGCCATCATAAGATTTGATAGTTTCTCGGCTCTGTGGATCTGCACAAAGCCACCGTAACAAGTTGGCAGCAAGTCTGAAAGAAAATCAAAAGGCTCTAAGCATGTTTTAAAAATCATCACTGTACTAAAACATGATTCAGCAAAACTGCATCTCAAAAAGTAAATAAACAAGTATGGAAACTCTTGCTCCCATGATGAGATAATTATACACCCATAAATGCTGCTTTTGACACCAAATCACCAGCAGAAATGCAAACACCAAGCACACAGAACAAACAAGGAGACATCTCCCTCTACTCCCATCCCTAAAATTTTTCAAGCTTGCCCATATATCCTGCACCTTACACACATATGCAGTAACAATAAATCAAGAAATAAAACAAACACAAAGTAACACTTACTCAAGACTTGCACAGCCTTTTTAATCTTGAGTATAGTCAAACTGAACACACTCATATACAGAAACAAATACAGGTAACCTCAAGTTTCATTGATATGACATGAGAAAAGAAAAAGATACATTAAAAGGTGTAAGTGGGACCAAGAGAAATACTGCTTAAATTGCTGAACCAACCAGCTGTGAGCCATCCTGCACCATCCATGGAAGCCTAAGCTGTGTTGATACAGCATGCAGGCTTGCACAGGGCATTCCATTATGAGGTCAAGGGACCTGGCACCTTTGGTTGTATCTTTTCCAGTGTATGTAAAGGGAAATCTTGAATGAAGCAAGGAACAGCAAACAATAAAGAAAAAAAAGCAAGTATGGCAAATCTTGCTCTCATGACAAGATAATTTTATGCCTTAAACTCTAAATGAATGCTGCTTTCGACATCAAATTACCTTGCACAAATGCCAACACAAAGCCCATAGAACAAATAAATACCTAAAAAAAAAAAAACAACAAAAGACAAAAGCAGTAGTTTTGTTCGAAGTTAATGGCGCATAAATATCTCATCATAGGAGCAAGCCTTACTCTTCACAAATGTTGTTTACTGCTTACTGTTCCCTGCCTCATTTTAGATTTCTTTTCCAATCGGTCAAACTGACGTTAACTATATTGTTTCTGTGTCTGTGTGTTTTATTTGATTCAAGATCATGAAAGCTATGCCAGTCTTGAACAGATGGTAATCTGTTTTTGTTCATTTGCTTTGGGGGGGCTGCTATATATGACAAGTGCGGGATATGTGAGCAAGGTTTGGAACATCCCTCTTCCAGAGACGTTTCTATGTTTGATCTGTGTTGTAAGTGACCTGGCGTCCAAAGCAGCATTAGTTTGGAGTTTCAGGCATATAAAGATCTCATCATGGGAGCAAGTGTTATCCTTTCTATTGTTTACTGTTAACCATTGCCTGCCTCATTGAAGATTTCCTTTCTGTTCAAAAAGGGGTAGAAACAACAGTTACCAGAGTTATTTGAAAATGATGAAAGTTAATGTGTGGATATTACAAAGGCATAAATTAATTCACTGTAAAATGATGCTAAATGAAAGAATGACACGCATCAGATCTGGCTTTGGTAAACCACCATAACCATGAAGAAAAAAAAAATCAAGATTATCTTTAAAGAAACACACACACAATAAAATCAACAACAATGATTGAAAAATTCACTCTATTTTGCACTTGTTTTGATTTACAAGAACATGTGCTTACAACTGCTATTCATGATGTACAAACAAACTCTCACAAGCTCATCTGGACTTACTTTTTAGAGATGGTGTCATACTCTTGAATGATCATTAGCAGCACATGAATGGAATTCAGCTCTCCTATCAGCTGCCGGGGTCTGGAGCTGTTTAAAACAAACACATACTTTCCTTAGACCAACAAAAATCAAGACAAATTGCTATGGTCAGCTAGGACATGACACTGGAAACATATGATCTTTAGCTGATCCTTAAAGATCCCAAAGGGCAAGTTACTAGAAACTAGTTTTTGTTGTTGTTGTTGTTTCCTCGTACATGACAATATGTTCTCTACAGTCAAAAGTAATGGGCTATACAGACCTGCCAATACAGGAGAGACAGACACACGTTTTACTTATTGTAAAGAAAACACTGTATAAGAATGTTGTACCAGGCAGTTTATTAAATAGGGAATGATAAACCTTTCAATCTGGATTGAAAGTTCACCCATTTAAATCAGGTTAACGCATCGCAGAGGCTGATGTTTAACTAAACCCCACTGTAGTCAAAATAAACATGACGTAGCTGCTGACTTCACTTGTGAATCACCACATGGAAAGAAGTTAGAGCATCCGAGGCACAGTACTCACCTCTGGGCCAGCCCAATGAGAGCATGCAGACAACAGTGCAGCACAAACACATCTGTAGCCGACAGCAACAGCACCAAAGACTGAAAACCACACAAACCATCAGGCTGTGGACAACAATCAAAGCAAGCGCAAGAAAACTGTCATGTTTGCGCTAAAAGCCATTTCATTTTTCATCATTTTTGTCAAAGCCAATTCAAGGTTTTTGATGTCTGCATGAGACACTTTCAGCACACAAGAACCACAGCCAAAAGTAGTAACAACTAGAATATTTTCAAAAGAAAGAAAGACAACATAAAATCACACATGATTTCGTTTAAGGGGAAATGAACACATAATATGCTAGAGCATTTTCAATGTAAAAAAAAAAAAGAAAAGAAGACATTTTCACCACCATAAAAGCTAAAGATACAATTCACACAAAAAAAATATGATCATGGTCACAACTGTTTTTCTTAGCAATAACGAACCACTCAGGATGAAAGAGCGTTCAGTGTTACCTTGTGGGCGTCACAGGCCACAAGCCACTCTCTCTGTTCCTCCACTACTGACAGCTTTTGGAACATATCTGTATCAAGCAAACAGAGGGAAATATATTGTTTCATATTTTGTGAATTTAACAGAAAAATATCCCTAAAATACAAACATATGGGTGTACAAAGTAAGCATAAAGACATTCTATTTCAATACAAAAATGACAGCGCCCCCTTCCCCCTCCCCTACATAAAAAAAGAAAAGAAAAAAACTCTATCAAGCTGTGTTTGCTTTTTTACAAGTGGACACCAAATACATTACGAACACATTCTTTTTGAAACCAAAGCAAGAGTGGGGTTAGTTGCTGCCAAGAACATTGACAAACAAAGTACAGGACAAGACGCGATGCATTTCGACCTCTTGGGTCTTCTTCATGTCGCAACTAACCCCCACTCTTTCTAAATTTTGCTTCGTTCTCCGCCATCAGTCGCTCCATTTTGAAACAAAGCAAGTTAAAAACAACATTTATATAAAGATGTAGTACCTATACAAAAACATTGCCCAGACCACTATTGTATAACAGAGGCAATGAATGGATGTGTGTGTTTGTGTGTGTGTGTGTGTGCGTGTGTGTGTGTGTGTGTGTGTGTGTGTGTGGGCGCACACAAGACTGCATGAGTGCGTGTGCATGTGTGTGTCAGTGTGTGTGTGTGTGTGTGTGTGTGTGTGTGTGTGTGTGTGTGTGTGTGTGTGTGTGTGTATGCATGTGTGTGTGAACACATATGCACATACATTTTGTTCCCCACATGTAAACAGCACAACTGTCACCATGTAAACTGTAAACACAAGAACTAAACAAACAAACAAAAAAAGCCACCAAAACGCTATCAACAGATACATAATCATGCCTATTTCCATATCAATGAACCCCAAAATCTGTATATGCTAACGAGTTCAACATAATCTGTATATGCTAACAAGTTCAACATTACCTGCAGCATTAAAGCTAAGCAACAAAGTCAGACATCTTACTTGTCATTTCTTTCAGAATGTCCCTGGAGTAAGGCCCATCTGATGATTTCAAATAACTCTGTGTAATGCTTCGAAAATGCTGCAAAGAAAAAAAAAAGTTGGCACTAGTATCTCTGCACCAATAACACAATTAACTATGCAGTGCTCTGAGCCTGAATGACTAAGTTATGTCATTATATATTCTTTCCCACACAAAATGAAACAAAAGGGCATCATATATAGTCTCTACAATGCAATACATAGTGCAGTATATTCAAACAGCATCAACATACCATCCAGAAAGCTTCCATCCCAAATCCCACAGTTCAGGCATGCATAATTCAAAGCCAATTCCCAAAGTGCAATAATCAATTTAGTGAAAATGTCACCCTGTCTGCAATCAAAGTCTTTTCAACAGAAGGAGTCAATCTTCAACCAGTTTTCAGCTGCGGCTTGCACATACTGCATGTGGATCTTTATGGGGCCCGCAGTCATATGGCAACATTTGATTGTGAACCTGACAGTCACAGGTTTGAACCACTTTAGGGGCTGGACGTTTATGTCTTAAATACTCTCTCAGTCCGACCAGCTGTACATGGGAACCTGAAGCAGTTCTGCGGAGGATGAGGTGATGGAAAATATAACAGTGGTGGGCACTGCCTTTCATGATGCCATGCTCTAGACAGTGAATCTTTTCACAGGGCCATTCGGTGATGGGATTTTAACTTCAGACCTGCCTACCCAAAAACTGTCTATGGTGTACTTTCTCAAATAAGGAAGCTTATTTTGAATGAAAAAAAACCCAGGTGTATTTCATTTTCGTTTTCAAGCAGTTTCAGTAAATACTCAAATGTAACATCAGTCTATTCACACTTGCTGTTTTCACAAACTAATATGGTTGAACCATGCTGACTAAAAACAACGCCCATACAAACAGCAGAATGGATATGCATGCAAAATCCCTGTAAACAATATCTAGTGGTAATAATCCACAGATTCAGAATTCAAGCAAAGTCCGATGTAGTGTACAAAATGAAACTTTGTAAGAATTTTTGCTTGGTGTATTTCTAATTTGAGAAGGGTACTGTCATATTCTGAGTAAAATCGCATACAAAATATGCCAAAAGCATATGCATAGGCAAGTGTGTCACTTTTTTTTTTTTTTTTTTTTTGCTGCCCAACTTTCTGTACCACCTCAGTGGTGCACCCATGCCGCTCATTCCAACACCCTGTCCACAGCCACAGCCCAGTCAGTCCTGCTACCCCAGCACCGGTAATCCACATGCAGCAGTCAATGTCAAGTCATCAAGAGGCAACCCACCAGAGGAGACACTGCACTGCTGCTGAGTCACTTTGGTGGTGTTCAGTGGCGCCTATTCTGATCCAACATATGCAGGACACCACCTACTAAGCCCCGTAATGATGACAATAATTGCTTAGTCGTGGAGCCGGCATGAGTGAGCTCTCCCTCCGGAGGGCGCCACCATGTCCGTCCAGCGACAGCCCCCATGGACTCACCAATACTGGTGATCCTGACAGAAGCAAACCAAGGCCACAGATATCAAAACTGAGGTCACCTTGAGAGCAGGGCATGAAGGACCACAGAATTGAAATTTTTTGTTTATGCTGATTGATGACAATGAGGATCATGAAGATGATGCTACGGATTTCCATTTCGGTCTGAGACTGCATGACAGGGCTGTACTCTATGCTTCTTTTTATACTATGTCCCAGCATCAACCAGGCCCAAGTGATACAGACACCTGCAGTGTTAATCAGGAAATTTAAGCAACACCCTCAAAGACACATCCATTAAGTGGATGAAACTCAATTGTGTGGTCCCAGTCTTCCCAACTGAGCCCGTAGCAAACTCAGCTCTGGGTAGGAGCCAGTTGGGGGCAGAAAAATCCCACGGTTGGGGGCAGAAAAATCCCACGTGACTCTGATGGGAATCGAACCCGCAACCTCCCAGCCGGGAGCCCACAATGCTAACCACTTTGCCACAGCAGCTGGTCTGTCACTTCTAAACCAAACCTTGAATGTACAGCTTTCCATCGCAATGGATATACAGCTCAATTGTTGTTTCACACTTTTCTGTACATTTTAAAATTTGCTTTATTGTTGTTGTTTTGGATGAGGCTCTGGTTTGATCATTAATATCAGGGATAAGTGCTCCTGTTTTCTTTAAAGTAATGTGAAGGCTGGGACTCATCATCACATTTTCAACCTTTATACACAACTGAAGACAGTGCCCACAACCACCAAAGTCTCAAAAGCACAAAGTGTAAGATTTTGACATTTTGAGTGTAAAATTCTATTTTGTAGAGAAGCACTCATATGCAATAACATGAGTCAGATCAATAGCACTGTCAAATGCACTTTATCCTACATATGACATAATGGTGGACTAAGAATACATAAACATCTCTAGCCATGGGCATGGTTTGGCTTCACCAACTACAAAATCAATTTGTCCAACAATAAAAACTAATTGATGAAGTGTGAATGATTGAGATTGTTGTTAGCAATGTTTGGCTTGTTCTTTCTATTCATACTGAAATTGGCTATTTTTTTTTTTATGAAATAAGTTCACACTTTAAAAAAAAAAAAATCATTGTCTCAGTTCTGTTTATGCTGCCATCAAGTCCATGAATTTTTTGTTAATTCTGTTTTGTTTTGTTTTTTAACATAGCATTTTGTCACAAAGTGCAGCAGTATTGGATTGTCAACAAAACTGTAGCATGCTATCGATCCTTCACTGCAAAAGTATTTCTACAGCTTCAGTATTGACCAAACGTTTATCTACATAAGCAATCCTTCTGAACCCACATGTAGTCATATAAAAAAAGAAAGGTAAGGTAATGTTACTTATAGCCCAGCCGACTGTAAAAAAAGAAAAAAAAGAAATAAAGAAAAATATGTCAAGAACTGTACCTTTCTGACTTAAAGATAAATAAGGTATTTGACCATGGACTCTACCACATAGAGACAAAACCCTTACATACAGTAAACACTCTGTTTAACTTCTCCCATTCATAATTTGATCCATATCTATGTTGTCATTCGTAACACTGTAACTAATAATTTAAATGCAAATGAAGCAGCCTGCGCCATAATCTGGAAAAGTACTTGATTCATTAAAAACAAAATACAACATGCAAACAGATAAACTAATGAAACATGGAACTGTTTTGCTTTCAATATCATCACATTAACAATAGTTACTTATCTGCACTTCATTCAGAAGGCACAGAGTAAAAGCTGAAAACAAACTGTGCTTTCATGCATTAAAGGGTTTCATAAAATGATGACTGACATAAAGAAAAAAAAAAACCCATACCATAAAAAAAAAACCATAATATGCTTAACCCGTTCACTGCCTGAAAAATATTACACACAAAGGCTTCCCAGTGCCATGGAAATCTAATGATTTGGGGGTAATAATTAACAAAAAATTCTAGCTCAGAAACTACAAAAGATATAAAAATGAAATATATATGATTTTGAAGGAAATTGAATGGAGATTTTGAATCTGGGCTTCTTTTGTTTTAATTTTGATCATAAAAAAAATATTTAGGCATTTAGATTTGGATAGATTTTTTTTTGCACGATCAAAAACATGTGTATTTACCACTACAGCTTCACATCCAAAAAGAACACAGAGCAAAAAAGTTAAAAATAAAGTTGATATTGTCACACTACACCTGTAAATGAAAGTAGAACAGTCTAGAAGTCTATCAAGACGCTCACACCTCATGCAGGCAGTCCACGACCACGCCCCCTCCCTCCACCACCACCCCCCTTGCTGGACTTCAACCCTCTCTTTCACTCCTCCTCTTTCCCCTACCGTTCCTGCTGCCCGTGTCACGCTGCGAGCAGGCCACGCTCCCCTCTCACGCTGACTAACACGTCGCTGGCCGCTCGCACACAGTGCAGAGTACACACTAGGCTAGCTCGTTCGACGCTGGTAACCAGTCAGCTGAACACACTCTTGAGATCGCACAGCACGACTCAATAACTGACGAATATGGTCGGCAATTCCATCACTATCATCATCTCGCCTTCATGCTCGAGTGAGTCGTTGAATATAAAGATTATTATCTTTGTCAAAAAAGATTAGCAGAGCCTGCTCAGCTGTGTAAGTACACTGATTGGTCGCTACACTCGTCGAAGGTTGCGCCGCCATCTTTGCAAGCGAGACAAAGCGCTGGCTGGTCATCCAGTCAGTGATGAGAATAAATGGTCTTTCCCCTCACGTGTGGTCATTGCATATCATTTTTACTGTAGACATATAAGGCTTACTACGCACACTCTATTTCACTCCTTTGATAGGAATAGTAACGAATGAAAATTCAAGAAAAATGCATGACGTCAGTGGACAGCCCATAGGCACTGGAAGTACATTTTTACTGCGGCGTCAGCTGATGGCTTAAAGGCGCTCAACGGGTTAAATCAATATAAAAAAATGACAATTTTTTTTTTATGACACAAAACAGAAAATTTAATTACACAGAAAAATGCACCCTTTTAAAAACAGAAAACTGTCAACTATAGGGGCTCTCAATTATTAAAAGCAAAAATCACTGAAATTCTAGGATGGTAGGAAGGTGGATGGGGAAGAGGGTGTCCTGTGGGCATACCCCCCACACACACACACACACACACACACACCATCCTCATGAAATTTTGCTCTCAAAATGGGTGCAGTATCAGATTGAACATCGAGTGATTATCATCCACTTTTTGGTTCATTTGATCAGGGCCATTTGCTCTCACAGCTTTCTATCAAACTCTTTCTTCAGTTTTTTTTTAGCTTTCACTAATGCTGAATTTTAGAGCGTGACATAATTTTGCTTTCAACTGGACTGACAAAATGGTGACTGTCAGCTTTTACAAAAAAAAGTTACAAGAAAATTTGTGACGTCAGTGTCATCTACTTGCAGACCAAAAAATGCAACCAGCACTTCACCAACTCAGTGCCACTTTTCTCTTCTCCCCTGAATTTTTTTCTCACAGATTCTCATTTACATTCTGCTGAAATCAGCAAATTTGCAAAGAAGTAGGAGCCCTGTAATACATTTCAACTGATAACAAGTAAGCGCAACAGTATTATGAACATAGAAGCTACAATGACTTCACCTCCTTATGCTATAACTGTGATAGCAACTTTACCTCAGACAGAAATTTGACACCACCCAGATTGAAAAACAGCTTCTGGAAGTGTTCATCCCTCATCAGAATTCGCAGACACACCAAGACCCGTAAAACATTCTCTGGCGATGTTTTATTCAACCAATCCCTGTTGGAAAAAAAAAAAATCATGTCAATCACGTCAAAGCATGCTGACATTGCTAAAGAAGTAAAAGGCAATAGAGCCAGAAGAGATAAAGGGAAGAAACAGAAAAATTTCATGAACTGTAACTGCAAACAGTATGGAAGCTGACAGAAAAGGAACAAGCTTCCTCTACCTGACATTCACATGGAAGTAATTGTGTTGTTGACTCCGATATTAAACTGCTGATAAACCAATATTTCCTTTGACTCACAAGCTGTGTGCTGCAAACAATCGACCTGTGTGGTCAAAATCCATTCGACTATAGTGGTTTAACATTGTATGAACAAATAAATAAAAGAAACCAGAAGAACAACAACAAATAAGTGTATACAAGCACATACAATATGCACACTAAAAGTTATAAAAAAAATATGCAACACAGACCTACACAATCACACACAGACACACACATACTGATAGAAGGTGAGCATGGGGCTGGTGAGGGGAAGGGGGGGGACTAAAGATGCACAACATGTTTTTCAAGATTTAGCCATATCCAGGCATAAACTCACTTGGAACACAGCCGATGCTTGGTCACCCCAGAGAAAATATCACAGAATAGCTTGTGGTGAGAATGGTTGCTGAAGTCTCTTTCATTCTGATACCGCAAACTGAGAAAAGAAAAGGACAAAGAAGTTACCAAACAAAAGTACAACATTAGCTGTCAACTCTTCTCACTAAACAACTCTCCATACAATCAAAACTGACCAATGCAGGTAAATAATAAAAAAGAGCAATAAAGACGCTCAAGATCAACACTTTCAATAAAAGCTCATTTTGGTCACTCGCAATTCCAACAGAACACACAAACAAATAGGTCAAAACAGATGTGCAGTTTGCAAGTATTCCTTGAAAATCCACACTTACTGCTTGCCTTTGACTGTGAAAAGACTGAAGTTTGTTAATTTTCACTCAAAACGTCACATATATGCATGACTGTGCCACTGCAACATTGAATAGTCACCATGATTTCTAATTCTGAGTCAAGTAAAACTGTTCACTCTCACAAAGGCCACATCACGCTGGATTGCTTATTCTTAGAACGCCTGATTCAGAATATCTTAGCAGAGAAAGTTATGTTGGCTTTGACAACATTTTCCATAAACCAACCAACCCAAACATTATGTACACCCATGTTTTGTTTGAATATGCCTTGAACTATCCAAAATTGAATGATACATTAATTAAATAAAAAGTGAAGCAAAAAATACATAAAGTCACTGGACATAAAAAATACAATGAAAATTATATTGCACAACTAAAATGAAGTTCATACAAACCATACTGTCTAGATAATGGGATATAATGTATATTAGTGTGTCAGTCCGTCTGTGTTTGTATCTTTTCAGCTGGCTAGCTGTTTGTCCTTACATTAATTTGCTATTTTGAAAACTGCATAATACAAATAAACTTTCATGTAACATTGATCATATTTATATATTCTACCTGTGTAAACTAACACAAATGTTATAGTTTAGAGAAAAAAAAAATGAAGTTTACACCTCATGAAAACCACACTGTATTGATCTAATTCTAAATAATATACCTGAAGCTATCCAGCTGGCGAGACTCAGCAGACAGGAGCTGGTTTCTACCCGACTTAGGCAACAGCTCTGTGGGCCGAGGTTGCCTTGGGGTACTGCTTCCCTTCCCATCATGCCGCAATGACGGCAGCTGAGTAAAAAGATGTGACAGAGTTCATTTTCAGCACCAAGTTCAATTCATTCCTTAGAGCATATTATTATACAGAAGTGGATACATATAAAATGTGCACATGACTATATGTTGCAAAGACAAATATCCCTGACAAAGATCATGAACCATACTACTGTACAAATGGGATATAGTATGAAAATATGCAATAAAAAAGATACTTTGTATAATCAAACTGATACATTACAAATGGGATATAGTATGAAAATATGCAATAAAAAAGATACTTTGTATAATCAAACTGATACATTGTATAACAAAGCGTAAAATCATGAACATTAGAAAATAATGTCTGATTCTGTTTTTTCATTAAAAGAAACAATTTAAAAGAAAAATATGAATATTTGAGATTAAGGTTCCCCTACTTCAGACTTGAAGTATTCACCCATATTTACCTGCTGCTTGTTAGCAGGTGTGTTGAGAAGACCAAGCAGTTGACTCAAATCTTTCTTCTCTCTGAAATAAATGAAATAAAGATATAAGAGAGAACAAATGAAACAACAACACATGGATTATTATCTAATCAAATTTGTATATAATACATAATATATTTTCTAACTATACACACACTGGTCTTATCTTTCTGTTGACTCACATCTGTCTTTCATCTGAAATAACTAAAACAAAAAAATAAAAGCTGAACAAATAAGTAGCAAACACATTAATCATTAACTAAATAAATAAGTACATAAAAAAATGCATGTGTCAGTCATATGCATACTGGGTCTTATTTGTTTACAAATATTGTATCATAACTTGTCATTTTGTCTGCAAAAGGAAAGTTACCTTCTCTAATAATTCATTTGAAGTGTGATTTGCCTGTGCATGTGGTATAATGCCATAAGGAATGGTGTGGAGCAATGCTATGTGGTAACATGTGCATGGTTCCTGCTTCTTGTACAGAGCCATGTATCTTCAAATTCAAGCCTTTCTTGCATTTTTGTGTAAAAGTATGGTCTGCTACTATTATCGGTCACTTTAAGTTTACACATGTGTGCGTGCAGTGCATGCAATGTAATATTGTGTGATGTGGTGTGGTGTGGAGTGGTGTAGTTTAATGTGGTATAGTATAGTACGTGTGTGTGTGTGTGTGTGTGTGTGTGTGTGCGTGTGTGTGTGTGTGTGTGTGTATGTGTGTGTGTGTGAGTGTGTATGTGTGTGTGCGTGCGCATGAATGTACGTGCATACTTGCAAAATTAGCAGGAATGTATGAATGAAACCACAGCATACATGTGCACACAACATGTACACAGAAAAAAAAAAAAAACATGTACACATAACTCTGAATTCACCTGCTCCACAATCCAAAAAAAAAAAAAAAAAAAAAATCACGTTTCAAAAGTGTATCCAGTGAAAAAAAAAAACAAGCAAACAAACACTGACAATGATGGACAGAGAGAAGAACAGATTGAGACATGTAGAAAACAGTTTGCAGAAATTCAGCAGCAGAGGAAAAGAAAGAAGGTTATTGACCACATACTCAGACAAGCCCAAGATCTAGATTGGGTTCATTCCAATACAAACATGAACTTATTTCTATCAGTCAAGGTAAACAGCAAAGTTTTAAATAACCAAACATGTTTACTGTTTTACCAGATATACGAGTATTTAGTCAATCCTATTAAAAAAAAAAAAACTGATGCCTACTGTTCTGGGTCATACGGCTTGTACTGCCTGTCATGTGCAGGCATGTTGGAATGGACGGAAGGTGAAAGAGGGGGGGAGGAGAATGTTGCCTCCTACATATTGCTGTCTCCTCTTCACATAATGGATCCTGCAGACTTCATCTGAAAACAAAGATTTATTTGATCAGCATATATAGAAATCAACAGTCAGAAAGTTTATACTCTGAAAACAATAGGATCATGATGACATCCAAACTGAAACACAGAAAGACTGAAGAAAAGTTCAGAACACTTCCCAAAACAATTGTTATCAGTGAGAGCAAGACATGCATGGACTTTTAAATGTTTTTCACATTGAAATTGACAAAGCAGTCTGCACTAAACAGCAACAGGTGGTTCTGTTATCTGAGCAGATAAGTAGCTGACAGTTGTGTTGGCCAGCAAAAATAGTGTGATATCAAACTTAGCAACAGTGACAAGGGCTGTATGATCATCCTCTCAATGCTGAAATATGCTGTGAAGCAATGAAGTTGTTTACTTTGGAGTTATTTGAATCTATCTATGTCATCAATTTATATATCTATTTAATAGTGTGTGTGTGTGTGTGTGTGTGTGTGTGTGTGTATGCTTGTATGTGTATGTGTCTGTGTATGTGTACTATGTATGTATATGTGTGTGTGTGCACATGCGTGTGTGTGTGTGTGTGTGTGTGTGTGTGTGTGTGTGTGTGTGTGTGTGTGTGTTTCCTGTTATTGCTCTAAACTCACCCTTTTCTCCATACTCCAAAAGGGGCAAAAGGAATAAATATTGTTCTTGTTGTGTGCGCATGTGCGTGTGTGTGTGTGTGGGTGTGAGCATGTGCATGTGTCTTTGCATGTGCCCATGCACATGTGTGTGTTCAAAAAGTTTCAGGGTACTGAACTGTCAAAACAAAGGCCTGGATCCAGATTTGTCATAATAATACACCAAATGGGATTTCGATAAACCAAGATTGTCTTAGTTATTCTACAGTAACTCGAGGTGCATACCATTTTCTTTCCTCTAATTCCAAACATCAATGTACAAATATACATTTTCAAGCCAAACCTAGATTCTGATTTTCCCTTGAGGAATTCAGGATCTGAACTGTCTTGAGAGCAATTCCAGATTGCCCTGAACACTATTTTTCCCCTGAAATATCTTGAATTGAAAGGCAGGTTCAGCAAGCGTGTCAGATTCTGAATTTCACTTTTCTTTGATGGGAAAACAGGTACCTAGTGATCGAATTGCTTTTCAGATCCAATATGGTTATTGGCTGAAATAACTTTTATGACAACTGAAGCTCTTTCTAATACTATATTCATAATTAAGTTAAAAACAGAAGCCAAAATGCATTCAAATGGTTCAACTTAAAAGCTAACCAGAAGAAAATAATTTTAGAAAAAGAATTTCATATTATATTAAAGAGAAAAAGGAACTGATATAATTTTAACTCTAAAACAGAAAATAGAGAAAGCAGTCTATGTCATATAATCATACAAACAGTAAAAACAGTTTCACACTTCAATGCTGTCACTTGCAGAACAGTTGCTCAAACAACTTTTTACCTGCTTCTCGTCCTCATCTTTCTTTTTACTTGTCAAATTGCTTCACACCTTTGTTTCCACTTATTCCACATTGTCTTTTATTTTATCACGTTATATCTTGATTTGCTGCTATGATAAAACCAGGAAAGATGCTAATATCCTGCTGAGGTAAGTTCATCAATGCATGTAAAAGAACTTCAGAAAGAAGTTAAGCAAGTATGGGGAACATACAATTGATGTCAGATATAGCAATCTATGCAAAACAGCAAGGACAGCAAAAACATACAACACAGCCAGAGATTTGTTGTTTGGAGAGAAAAATTGATAGTGCTTTGTCTTAAAATCTGAACACCACTCACACAGCCTCAGTGAAATTCTAGGTGCACAAAATGGTTTTTAAATGCATTTAGTGATAAGCACCTGTGTTTACATCCTCTGCTCAAGCATGCTATGTTTAAACACACAGATTTCACAAGTTGTTATTGTTGTTAAGCCATTTAGGGCTGTCAAACTCGTACATAAAAAAAAAAAACTGTTATATCCCAAACAGATCAGATCAACAATAACAAACTATACAACACACACACACACATCACACACACACACACACACACACACACACACACACACACACACACACATCACACGCACACGCACACACACACTCACACCAAACAAACAGTAGGGGCAATTACTGACATGGTAACTAAATTATGGACATCTTACATGTGAAACTAGGCTGTGCTAGGTGTTCCCCTTGTTTTTCTCACTACCCCCCCCCCCCCCCCCCCCCCCCCTCTCTAATTAAAAAATCACATTCCATCCAAAATACATCAACAAGGCATATGGGCAAACAGACATTACAGAATAAATGTTAGACTCCATCAAGAATAGCATGTACAAATTTCACTTGTTTACATGCCAGACAACAATAAACAAACAAACTTACATGTCACAGACACAAAAAAATTGACGACAGTAAAGAAAAGACATTAATAAAGAAACAAAGGCAATCAAAGAGAGTGAGAAAAGAGGAGGTTCTAGCAGCAGGGAACTTTAAAAAGGTAGGAAAAACAATTGTAGTGAGGGTTCACACATACACACACACTCTTTTTTTTTCTCTCTCTCTCACACACACTCAAACTGACACACACATACATACACACACACATACGCACGCACGCACACACACACGCACGCACGCACGCACGCACGCACACACACACACACACACACACACACACACACACACACACACACACACACACACACACGCACACACACACACATGCACACACACACACACACACACACACACACACACACACACACATTCACACACACAAAATTCACATGTGCAGGAACTCATGCACATCATTACTGGTGCTAAAGTACTATAAACTCTTAACATATCTACAAAAGATCAAAATTAGCTTTGACTTTAGGAAAAGTAAACCTAACATTGTAACGGTGACTCTCTGAAGTCAAATCCATGTAAACTGGTTATTTCCCAATGATTATTGAACCTTACTGTGTATGTGCATGGTTCAGTCAGAGCCTTTCACTTTCACCTTAAGCCATTCATGGCCACAACCATCAAATCATTCTGCTGCATTAAAGGGATTATGTCCATAGCAAAAGTTGGAATGAGGAGAAATACCTCTTCTCTGTTCTCCCCTAACTCCATGGGAACTCACTGGAGAACACACACTGAAGAAAAAATAACCAGGTTCTCCTGGTTCTGTCAATGATATGCCAATGCAATGTTCTCTGGAAACATTTTCCCAGTCCATTCTGCAATGTAGCGAGTTCATAACATTTTCTGTTTTCCCCTCCATACATTCATGCTGTATGAAAAATGCTTTCACATTATGCTACCATATCCCCTCTACTTTCCCCTATCATTCCGTTTATTATGTATATATGCTTACTGCCTTTTTGCACATTCAGAATTACATCTATGCTTATATTTGAACTGCTTACGTTCTAACATTTACTATAATCAATCAATGTACTATGATTTCTTTTTCTTAGTTACTTAATTTTTTGTCTGCCCCCCCTCTCTCTCTCTCTAGTTTTGTGTGATCCATATTCTTTTTCCCATGGTTTGTGCCTATATATAAGTATTATGTATGGATGTTCTTTTGTGTCACATGCTCTAATTTGTATCAATTTTTAATCATGCTGATATTACTTAAATGATTTTTGTTTTTACTATTGCCTTAACTCCCCTCCCGTCCCTTTTCCCTCACCCCCACTCACCCATCCCCTTCTCTATCTCTGTTCCAAATTATGTGCTTACTCTGTCATGCTCAATTTATAGGATGTTTATACATGCTAATTATTGTCCATCATTATTGTCCATCATGGTGTCTTTCTACGTGCATCCCACCCACACCCCTTCTTCAATCTCTTCTTTTTCAGTGATATTGTAATATCATTGCATGTATGATTTTTTTTTTCATATACATTCATTACTTTTATTGCATTTTGTAGTCCCTATTCAGGCCAAGGACTGGATAAGTACATCAGTGCTTATCTATTATCCTCAAAAATAAAACAAATTTATCTACTTTCATCATATGGCCAGGAAATACAGCACTGAGATTCAGTCCACCTAGAAATGTCGAGGGTTTCATCAGCATACTTTTTACTACTACAGTACTCACCTTTTTTATTTTCAACCTTTCATATATCTCTCAAGGACATCCCTAAGTCGCTCTTTCAAGCTCTCCTATACACAGCCACACCCAGCCTCATTCCTGAGCTAGCAGATCAGTTCAGGTTGTCATCAGGCAACCTACTTGAGTAGAAAATAGATTGCAGCTGAATCAGTTGGTGGTATTCCGCAGTTATCTACTGAATAATTTCATAAACTATTTATTGTTCAATCATGCCAGAACCAGACTCACAATGTGCATCCCCCTCTTCAGAATGCTAGCTCACATCTTTCCAATGACAGTCCTAACAAATCTGCCGATACCAAAGACAAAATCAATTGACGATGTTGATCAGAAACTGAAAAACTTTGAATATTGCCCACATATCTTTGTATGTGACTTGAAAAAAAAGACTTTTCAAAGACACAAATCCAATCACAGGAAACAATATATATATCTCATATTGTTGTACTCTGAAGTTCTACATTGCATGTAGGCCTTGACAAGAGACAAGGATGTCTGCTCCCACAGACAGTGATGATTGTGTTCAGAACAACTCTTGGGACTGATAAATTTACTGTTTTCACAACTTTATATGTGCAGCCTCTTAACTGGCTTTACAACTGATCAAACCATCAAACAATCATCTATTGGAATTCACATGTGTTTGACAAATCTGATGTAAGTCCAAATGAAATATTGCAAATACTTTAATCTGCTGATCTGAAATGGTTTGCCAAAGTTTTCCTGCTTTTCCACATAGCTTTTTTTCATAAAATAGAGCTGCTATGCTTACCACACACACACACACACACACACACACACACACACACACACAGGGCTCACTCAACTGCAACCTAGCAATATATTTAAACAACCCCAAAACAGTTTCCTTTCAACCTGTATTGATCTAAGAATAAGTGTTCCAGTATATCGGCGAATGAATTAGCGCTTTCGGTTCAAGTTCAAATGAGTGCAAACGAAAACTTTACCTTGCAGTTATTCCTTTAACGTTTCTCTTCAGGCCTAAGAAAAATGTGTATGTGGACCCATCAGCATCAAGATTAGGCTCAAAGCAAAAAATAAAAAATCGACAAGGCAAGAACATTTGATGGCTGCCACGGTTTAACATATCAAAACACTGCACCCAACCCACCAGTGTGACGTTTTAGGATCGCAGCTGCGAGCCTGTACTGTCAAACTCAAACTGTGGCCGTGTAGGTTGTCAAAAAGACGCCCAACTCAAAAAATTAGCATAGTGACCATCCAAGTGAGATATCCAAGTTACGTCAAAATGATTACACATGCTTGGTGTATTTCACGTTATGCCCATAGTTTTTATAAAAGAAAGAGAAATGATTGATTGCACAACCTTTTCCACAACACGTCCGCTGGAACTAGCGACTGGAAATCGATCGATGCCAGACTGGGCACACTTACCTGAGATTCGGCTGCTCGCGTATTTTTGGACACAATCTCCTAACCCAATCAAACGTCGTGTTAGATTTGCAATCAACCAATGAAAAATACCCATATATCAATGTTACGCACAGAGTTATGTCCCTTCTGTCCGAAATAGAAAGCAACTTGGGCAAACAAGTCCAAACAGGTAAACTATTTAGCAATCTTCGTGAACCCGGGCAATACGGAACCAGCCTCAGAACTGCACTCAGAACAAAGTTGTTTAAGACAACTTTGCCCACTCTGGGGCAGACCTACATGACTCTAAGTCATGAATTTGCGGAGGAAGCATGCTTAGTGTCACGGTTTGTGTAGCGGTCATGGTCAAATCATAGTGACAGTGATAAGTTCATTCGGAATCACTTGGTGCAAACACCCACCACGACCACCACCACCACCCCCAAACCCCACTCCCACTACCCTTACACCCATCTTCACTCTCCCCTTGGGATGATCGTCCCCGTCTGCCAAAATAACAAAATCAGGTGCAGACAGTAAATCTGAATGTAACAAAGTGCTGACAGTTTCACATAGTTGGTTTCCCATAGTTGGTTTTACAACGTCAGGTAATGCGCTGCGAGTTCGAATCACGCTGGCGACCGACACAGTTTTCGCTATCCACCTTAGTGTGTTGTACTGGTCTAGTGTGACCAAGACAGACCTGCTTCTTCCCACTCCTTGGACCCCGTGACGTTAATCTCCCGAATATAACTAAACTTCACGGGACGCTCTCTCTCTCTCTCTCTCTCTCTCTCTCTCTCTCTCTCTCTCTCTCTCTCACACACACACACACACACACACACACACACACACACACACACACACACACACACACACATACACATGTACACACAGACGCACGCACGCATGCACACACACGCACACACACACAGGCCCGCTAGCGCGCGCGCACACACACACACACACACACACACACACACACACACACACACACACACACACACACACACACACACACACACACACGTGTGACGTTTAATGATCGCAGTACTAAGTGTGAGTTTAGTACAATACGCTGATGACATATACAAATATCCGAAAGAATACTGGCAAGAGAATTACGAATCATATACAGAAGATATATCAGTTAGAGATAGATAATTGAACAAATTTATGGAAAATAACGGGCTTATTCTCTCAGGTGAAAAAACACAGTTAATGGTTTTCAATAATGGAGACTATCCAGTGTATTTGCCAAGCTTCAAATTGAATGATTCTGAATTGCAATACTCACAAAACATAAAATTTCTGGGTGTGAACTTAACCCCTAAACTTAACTGGCGTTTTTTACATTGAAAGCTTGATAGCTAAAACAAGGAAACGTTTAAACTTACTGAAAATTATTTGTATTCAGCCGTGGGCTCAAGATACAAAAACCCTCCCTGCACCTAGCTGTTTCCCTAATAAGATCAAAACTAGTGTACGGACAAGAAGTTTATTTTCAGCACCTCAAAGTCTACTGAAAAAATTGCAAAGTATAGACAGCAAAGCTATCAAATTAGCGCTTGGTGTCCCAGTGCACACAAACACATTGAAGGTGTACAAAGAAATTAATATGCTATCACTGTCAGATC
Source organism: Conus betulinus (assembly GCA_016801955.1). Lineage (NCBI taxonomy): Eukaryota > Metazoa > Mollusca > Gastropoda > Neogastropoda > Conidae > Conus > Conus betulinus. The sequence goes on from JADBJO010000731.1 coordinate 557,344, forward strand.
AACGTAGATTAGCTGTGGGCTAAATATGTTGCAAGAAGTCTTTCAGTGCCTAATTCAGTCGAAAACGAAGTGTTGATGGATTCAAATGTTGAATATCCCAAAAGAGCTCAACAGCTAGGTTATCTTTGTCCCGTTCGAAATTACACGAAAGATTCTTTTGAAAAATGCAATATTGATGTCACTTCTCTCCCACCTGCTCCTGTTGTTCCCCCGGTGCCTCCATGGGAACATAGACAAGCTATCTTTGATGTAGATTACACTGATGTCCGGAAAAATGATAACATTAACATTTTAACTTCTAAAGTGAGAGAAAACTTAGAAAACAAATATTCAGATTATTTACAAATTTTTACGGATGGTTCCGTTTGCCAGTTAAGTGCAGGTTCAGGTTTTGTTATTCCGGCTTTAAAAGTTCAAAAAGCATACACTTGGAAAAGGATTTTCTATTTTTACGGCAGAATTGTATGCTATTCTTATGGCGTTACTCTTTATTTGTGATAGTAATATTCTTTCTGTAATATTTTATTTTGTGTTGATTCTAAGGCAGTGTGTTAGATAGTTTGAAAGTTGGGATGTTAAAACAAGGAAAGATGTAATCTTTGAAATAAAAGCATCTCTATTAATTACATTATTTCCACAGGAATAAATATAGTCTTCTGCTGGGTCCCCTCACACTGTGGTATTTATTGGAATGAAATAGCAGATAAACTAGCCAGACGGGGTAATGGGCAATGCAATGCTGCAAAAAATAATTTGAAGTTAGATATATATGAAATACATTCGTTATTGGAAAGCTGTTTCCGAATTGAGAAGTCTCAAGATAAATGTGTAATGGAAACATATCCTAGACATATTTCTAGTTTAATATACAAGATACGTTTGAACTCTTGGAAGACCAAATATTCCCAAAATATAGCGTGTGCATGTTCTAAGCCATTATCTGGTGAACATATACTTTTCCATTGCCCCATTTTGAATGCTCTTTATTCAAAAGCAAACATTGAAATCTCGAAATCTAAACCGGTTCACGCTATTTCTTTCAGTTCAGAATTGTTGATGTTGCAAAAATTATCTCTCAATCTCAAATTAGCATATTTTTTATGACCATGATAGTGTAGTTTATATTTAAATTTGTACTGTTCTTGACATTATTTCTCACCTTTTCCTAAGACATTAAGGAGAAGAAAAGGAGGAGGAGAAGGAGGAAGAGGAGCTGATACACACATACCGCAAACACGTATGAAGTAGTTGAAACAAGATTGTTTAGCGATTCATTTAAAACTCGTACTGTTACATAAATTATTTCGATTATATGCCGTTTCAGGTATATGTTTACCTGAGAAGACTGTGGGGGGTGGGGGGGGGGTGGGGGGGGTGGCGACTGAACATAGCATGTGATAGAGAGGGAGGTCGGGGGGGGTTACACGGACGAGTTGACGAGGGACAGATCATGAGAGTTGGAGGAGAGCGAGGGGGGGGGAGTTTAGAGAGCCTGAGATTCTGAGGGAGAGAGAGAGAGAGAGAGAGAGAGAGAGAGAGAGAGAGAGAGAGAGGAGAGAGAGAGAGAGAGAACCTTACTTAACTAGTGTACACACGCGCGCTCTCTCTCTCTCTCCTGGAATATGCAAATTAAAACTTAGGCGGAGAAGATCTCTGCTCTCCTGGAATATGCAAATTAAAACAGGCGGAGAAGATCATAATATAGTCAACGCGTGACTGAGTGAATGGTCAAATTAATCATAATGTTACATTTTCCCTTTTCGTATGCGTGTTGTTGTTGTTGTTGTTGTTGGTGGTGGTGGTGGTGGTGGTGGTGGTGTAATGATAAACGAGTACCCGTGTTTACGAGGATATCCGAAGACTTTTCTCCTTTTCCTACATGTTTTGCTTGTTTTGATTTCATTAATCATTGAGAGTAACTGGCTTATATTGTTTGCAATGAAAGGAGGAGGATGTGTGTATTACCCTGTTGTCCCCTTGTCATAAGACCAAGGTAATGACAATCAAATATCAACAGTGTTAAAGTCTCTCTCTCTCTCTCTCTCTCTCTCTCTCTCTCTCTCTCTCTCTCTCTCTCTCTCTCTCTCTCTCTCTCTGTTTTGCCATTTGCTTCATTCTTTGTAGTACAATACCTTTATGATATGCCGGCCAGAGCCAGGCCCAAATCTTCACCACGAAGAGAATACAGTTTGACGTGTTCTGGGCTGTGAATCTTTCATCAAAAATTCTCTTAAAAAACGACCAGTAACCATGACTTAAACTATATCAAAATTCCACTACAGGAAAAAACAACCCCCATTCCACACATCCCCATTCGTTTTTTTTTCCTCTCCACTCGGCCGGATGAGTCGGCGTGGAAAGCCCGTAGGTGTTCCCCGTAGCCATTGTTTGAACACGTATTCCGTAAATCGATTTTTAGCAGTAATTCCTCTTCAAATATACAATGTTAAAAAAAAAAAATCTTCTCACACACACACACACACACACACACACACACACACACACACACACATATAGAAAGACACCCCCCGCCCCTCCTCCCACGCACACTTGCACGTGCACTAGTACGTACAACGTACTCATTTTGAGCAAACCACGATTTCTGCAAGAACATCTGCATAAGAAAACGTCACAATGCTGGTCTATCTGTTTTGGAGAATTTGATATTGGAGCTTAAATGCATGACCATGCAAATCAGAAATATTTTCTCAGACGGTCTTGTAAATCGATATTGCTATTCCTGGATTGACTTTATGATATCTAGGTCTACGCCTACAAACGTTGCACAATGGACATTCAAAACTAAAGTGAAGTAATTATCGCAACAAAAAGAGCATCTCTCTCTCTCTCTCTCTCTCTCTCTCTCTCTCTCTCTCTCTCTCTCTCTCTCTCTCACTGGGTGCTACCCGCACCTTCGTGTCTCTCTCTCTCTCCCTCTCTCTCTGGATCCCACCCGCACCTTCTCTCTCTCTCTCTCTCTCTCTCTCCCTCTCTCTCTCTCTGGATCCCACCCGCACCTTCGTCTCTCTCTCTCTCTCTCTCTCTCTCTCTCTCTCTCTCTCTCTCTCTCTCTCTCTCTCACTGGGGTGCTACCCGCACCTTCGTGTCTCTCTCTCTCTCTCCCCTCTCTCTCTGGATCCCACCCGCACCTTCGTCCTTCTCTCTCTCTCCCTCTCTCTCTCTCTCTCCTCTCTCTGGGTGTACCCGCACCTTCGTGTCTCTCTCTCTCTCTCTCCCTCTCTCTCTGGATCCCACCCGCACCTTCGTCTCTCTCTCTCTCTCTCTCTCTCTGGGTGCTACCCGCTACACTTCGTGTCTCTCTCTCTCTCTCTCCTGGATCCCACCCGCACCTTCGTCTCTCTCTCTCTCTCTCTCTCTCTCCTCTCTCTCTCTCTCTCTACTGGGTGCTACCCGCACCTTCGTCTCTCTCTCTCTCTCTCTCTCTCTGGATCCCACCCGCACCTTCGTCTCTCTCTCTCTCTCTCTCTCTCTCTCTCTCTCTCTCTCTCTCTCTCTCTCTCTCTCATCTTTCTCTGTTTTGTTGTTGTTGTTTTGTTGTTTGTTTTTTGCTTTGTTTGTTTATTTGGTTTTTTGTTTGTTTGTTTTTTTTTGTTTTTGTCCAGTCTTCTGCGCCACCTCCAATAGCATTGCACCTACGCCACTCATTCCGACCCCCCAGGTCACAGCCCCGATCGGGTCCGGCCCATCACAACTTCCGGTACCGGCTATCCACAGGGAGCAGTCAAATGTCAAATCGTCAGGTCAGGTGGCAGGCAGCCCACCAGAAGCGCTGCTGCCAAGTCACTTCGGTTGGTTCAGTAGTGCCTGTCATGATCCAACATAACACAGGACCCCACTACCAAGCTCCTATGCTGACCACAGTAATTGCATGGTCGCGGAGCTAGCGTGAGTGAAACTCTCTCTCCGGAGGGCGCCCCCACATCCATCCCACGACAGTCCCCATGAAGTGGCCAATAGCAGCGACCACGACAGAATCAAAGCAAGGCCTTAAACGTGGAGGGGCAATCGAAAACTGATACCATAAGAGCCAGGGCATGAAGGGCCACGGAATTCGAGACATTTTTTTTCTTTTTTATGTTGATCGACAAGGATGAGGATGATGATGATGATGATGCTACGGATTTCCGTTCTGGTCTAAGACTGCATGACAAGGCTGTACTCTACGCTTACTTCCATAACATATCCCGACGTCAACCAGGCCCATAAGATACAGACACCTGCAGTCTTAGTCAGAAAATCTGAGATGCATCCGATAAGAAGATGAAACTCAACAGTGTAATCCCAGCTGTGCCCGTAGCAAACTCAACTCTTAGTAGGAGCCGTTCAGGGTCGAAAAGTCCCACAAATAAATGGGCTCTGATGGGAGTTGAACCCACGATCTCCAGCCAGGAATCCGCGACGCTAATCTTTTCTTTGTGGTTGATTTGAGCGTCTCAACTATACCTTTTTTTTTTTTTTTTTCTTCAGCGACATTTCTGTGTCAAACCGTTTTTATTCTCTCTCTCTCTCTCTCTCTTTGGTGTTTAAAACAAATGAGTTTTGTGTCTGCAGTCAGCTAGAAACTCACAAAAGTGATTCACCCAAAAGTTATTAACTAAACAGCCTTAAGTTACTCCTCAAAATGAATATCTGTAATGCTTTCTGCATTCATGGTGTTTTTTTGTTTGTTTGTTTGTTTGTTTGTTTGTTTTGTTATCATTATTATGAAATGCTTGTGATGCCATTCTATTTTTATTTTAATGCGATATTGGCTCGCAAAAGTGTTTTTGTTTTGTTTTGTTTTGTTTTGTTTTGTTTTTAGTTCTGTGCATTTCTCTGTAACATTTCATCTGGCTCTGACAACAAATCTCTACGAGGCTACAGTATGGTTCTGTTCTATTATGTCATCTACCATCACGCTGCCAATGACTGGAGCACAGTAAATGTCAGTACGAGAAATAATCACCGTGAGAGAGAGAGAGAGAGAGAGAGAGAGAGAGAGAGAGAGAGGAGAGAGAGAGAGAGAGAGAGAGAGAGAGAGAGAGAATCATGGTTAACTATAATGGTTTCTTCTGAGACTAATGAAGTATACAGTACATTGCTTTAAGACGTTTTCTTTTGTCAAACATAATGCGAATGATTCTGCTGTCTACTTAGACCTGCTCTCTCTACTGCTGTCCACTGTGGTTCTGAAATCTTATGTGTCCGTACATCGTTCACCAAGTTGCTCATTTCGTTTGAGATTATGTTCAGGTAATGATTGGTCAGTTTGTGTCTGTCACTGTTTCTCCAGAGAGCAGAGCTCGGCGATTCCAATACTTGTGTAAGTGCGAACAGAAAAATTCTGACAACTATCGTGGGGTATGTTTTATATTTCCATTCCACAGAGTTTCCCAAAAATGCTTCTTTATTTTTTGTCCAAAGAACAAAATGTTTCTCTGTTCTGATGCTCTTTGTTGTCTGAGGTCCTCTGAGCCCTCAGGGTTACGTATATAAGTTATTCTTTTTGCCTCCGAGTTCTTAACTGTAAGTACACAGAGAATATTTGCATATTTTGCTTATGAAAAAAAACTCACCACTTTTGGTGTCAGTCTCAACACGTCATTTGTATTGGTATAACTTTTAACTAAGTCCCCAAGGATTAGATCAGAGCAGGCGCCACTGAACACCACCGAAGTGACTCGGCAGCAGCGCAGTGTCTCCTCCGGTGGGTTGCCTCTTGGCGACTTGACATTGACTGCTCCCTGTGGATTGGCGGTGCCGGGGTTGCGGCGGGGCCGATGGGGCTGTGGCTGTGGACAGGGTGTCGGAATGAGCGGCGTGGGTGCACTGTCTCTGAGGTGGCGCAGAGGTTGGGACAGCAATAAAAAAAAAAAAAAAAAAAAGTCCCCAAGGAATGACCCTATAAGCTATAGTTTAGGACAGGAGGTTCATCACGATTAAAAAAAAAGACGAATGATAGAGTTTCTTTTATTTATTCTGCTCTTAAATGATTACATATTTTTTTTTTATCATTTCATTGATTTTCTATCATTTTGTATTTGAGATAAAAGATGAAAGGTGTCCACCAGACTTATCTTTCCCCTGCTTCTGTGTATTCTGAAGGACTCTCGATATAATGGAGATCTGTCTGTCGTTCTGTTTTCCTCTTTATCCAGCAACAACCATCCATCCACCTATCCGCCTAACTGCCCACCCATTCACTTGCTCAGCGATCGATTACTCTGTCTGTCTATCTATCTATCTGTTTATGTATCCATGTAGACATCATCTCTCTCCTCTCTCTCTCTCTCTCTCTCTCTCTCTCGGCCTCTCTCTCTCTCTATCTTGTCGGCCTGTTTATGTTTGTTTTTAAGTCAGTTCCAACTGAGTGGCATTTCATCTGTGTAACTGGAGAGAGAGAGAGAGAGGAGAGAGAGAGAGAGAGAGAGGAGAGAGAGAGAGAGAGAGAGAGAGAGAGCGCATCAATGAGAACTAACGTTGGTTGCGAGTCCATGGTGCGGCGTCTCTTAGGTCTTATCTCTGTACAGTACCGCACAACAATCGCCACCTGATTGAAATGGTTCGCAGACCTGGCCGGCCCACCTCTGAACTGCTTGCCCTTCTTGGATCGATTGTCCACATGTGGGATTGCTAGGGCAAGGCTCTTCTTTGACGTACCTTTTGTAAGCGGCGTGACTGGCATCAGGTGCGGTCCATCTCGTACGTGACGCTCGATACACACTCACGTGCACGCACGTACACATGCACAAACACATATGTATGCATCTTTATGTATGTATATATACACACACGCGCGCGCACACACGCATGCACACACACACACACACACACACACACACCACACACACACACACACACACACACACACGCACGCACGCACGACACACGCACAAACACACACATATATGTTTATATCTATATGTATGTATGTATCTATATATATACACACACACGCGCGCGCGCGCGCACGCACGCACGCAAACACACATACAATATATATATATGTGTGTGTGTGTGTGTGTGTGTGTGTGTGTGTGTTGTGTGTGTGTGTGTGTGTGCAGTCCTGAAAATTATGTTCAGTTTCGCTTTCTGGCTGAGGCAGCCTCTCAGTGTGATCCCCACCTGTCTCTCCCCAAAACCCCGATCATCAATTTTTCAGACTATTGACTTGTTCAACCATTATCGACGTAGGCCTAATGCCACACTGATACGCCGCTTTTAGATCTTTGGCCATTCTTCTGTAGATTTCTTCTTCTTTATTTCACCTGGTGTCTGTCTGTGTACCTGACATCCCCTTGTCTCTTCCCTCTCACTTTGCCTCCTTCGGTCCAGAAAACCCACAGAATGTGCATAATTGATAGACAGAAGATGGGAGGTGGGGCGGTGTATGAATTGGGATTAGGGAAAGGAGTGAAGAGGGTGGAGGGGAAAGGGAACGGGGTGGGGGACTGGCGGCACACAAGGAGTAGCCCACCAGCTAATTGACAATCACCTACCATCCGCATGAGCGCGAGGGGAGAGAGAGGAGGGAGGGAGAGGAGAGAGGGAGATGAGGGGCGGAGGGAGAGGGGAGGAGCGGGATGGGGGGAGGATGGGGGACGAGAGAGGCGGAGAGGACGAGGGAGAGCGAAAGAAGAAGAGGGGAGAGAGAGGGAGAGGAGAAGGATGAGGAGAGGGAGAGGGGCGCGCTGAGAGGAGCGTGAGCGACCCGACGAGAGAGGGAGAGAGAGGGGAGGGGAGAGGAGGAGGGAGGAGAGAGAGAGGGGAGAGAGAGAAGGAGGGAGAGAGAGAGAGAACAGATCGAGGGAGGAGATGGAGGGTGAGAAGAGAGAGGGGAGGCGAGAGACTGGAGAGGAGAGAGGAGAGAGGGAGAGAGAGGAATGGAGGGAGATGAGAGAGGGAGGGATGAGAGAGAGGGGAGAGAGGAGACGGAAGGAGAGGAGAGATAGAGGAGAGAGAGGAGGGGAGGAAGAGAGCGAGAGAGAGGAGGGGGAGAGAGGGCGAGATGAGGGAGAGAGAGGAGGAGCGAGGAGGAGGGAGGGAGAGAGAGAGAGGAGAGAGGGAGAGGGAGGGGGGAGTGAGAGGGGATTGGTGAGAGCGGAGAGAGAGAGGGAGAGAGGCGATTGGAGAGAGAGGAGAGAGAGGGAGGAGGAGGGGGAGAAGAGGAGAGGAGAGAAGAGAGAAGAGAGAGAGCGGTGCGGGGAGGGGCGGATGAGGAGAGGAGGATGAGAGGGAGCGAACGAGAGAGAGAGGAGGGAGGTGGGGAGAGGGGAGGAGAGGGGAGGGAGCGAGAGGAGGAGAGAGGGAAAGTCGGAGGGGGGACGGGGGGGACGAGAGGGAGAGGGAGAGGAGAGAGGAGAGAGGAGAAGAGGAGGAGATGAGAGGAGGAGAGAGAGAACCGGAGGGGGAGAAGAAGGAGGGAGAGAAGTGACCCCGGGGAGGAGAGGAGAGAGCGGAGGAAGGAGAGAGAGAGAGAGGAGGGAGAGGATGAGAGGGAAGAGGAGCGGAGAGAGAGAGAGGGGAGAGAGAAGAGAGAGGGAGAAAGAGAGCGAGGGAGAAGGATGAATGAGATGAGAGCGAGGAGAGAGAGAGAGGAGAGGGAGAGGCGAGTCGATGAGAGAGAGAGAGAGAGAGAGAGAGGAGAGAGAGAGAGGGGACGAGGGGGGGAGGGCGGGAGAGGGGGAGGAGTGGGAGGAGAGACGAGATAGGGAGACGAGAGGGAGGAGCAGCGATGAGAGACGAGAAGAGGGACGGAGGGAGGGGAAACGAGGGGGAGCGAGAGAAGATGGGGGAGATGGCGAGGATAGGAGACGAGGACGAGGAGAGATGAGACGAGAGAGGGAGAGGAGAAGAAGAGCGAGGAGAGGACTGAAGAAGAGAGGAGAGAGTACCGAGAGGAGAGACGGGGACGAGAGAGAGGAGGAGAGAGGGAGAGGAGAGAGGAGAGGAGAGGAGGGGAGGGAAGGGAGAGAGAGAGGATGCGAGGAGACAGGCGAGGTGAGAGGAGGAGAGAGACGGGGGGGAGATGAAGAGAGAGGAGAGAGAAGAGGAATTACCGGTCATATATATGTACGCAGGCCCATGGCGTGCACGCGAACGTAAGTACAAGCCTTAACACAATGTGCGCGCGCGGCACACACGCACACACACATACGCGGCGCGCGCGGCACGCGTGCAGAGAGGAGAGAGAGGGAGAGAAGAGAGAGAGGAGAGAGAGACAGTGACAGAGGGAGAGAGAGGGAGGGGGTGAGGGAAGGAGAGAGAGACGAGTGTTGTGGCGACGATAATAATGATGATGATGATGATGATGATGACAGAGAGAGCGAGAGAGAGAGAGAGGAGGAGAGCGGGGGGGAGAGAGGAGGAGGAGAGGGAGGAGAGATGATTGGAGTGAGAGGAGAGAGAGGGGGGGAGGACGGGGGAGAGATAGAGAGCTGATGAGGACGGCGGGGGAGAGAGGAGGAGAGAGAGAGAAGAGATGATGAGGAGATGATGATTGAGGAGGAAGAGATGATAATGATGATGATGTGATGATGATAATGATGATTTTATTTCCAAGGGTAACAGATAAGTAAACACATGCTGTTTTTCATCCGGCCCTTGCCCCGCTAAGGGACAAGAGAGAGAGAGAGAGAGATGAGAGAGAGAGAGAGGAGAGAGAGAGAGAGAGAGAGAGAGAGAGAGAGAGACGGAGAGAGACCTAAATTCTGCTGAATGTCACGACAGGCTCTGCTGTCTGAACCGAATCCGGTGCTGTTGGTGTGGTCAGGTCTCGATCGGATTCAGAGCACACATGACAGACCAAAACATCGATCAAGCACTCCCACGGCAGTCAAGGAGAACACACAGCGAACGGCGACTAGCACCCACAGTGAGCCGCTTCGCAATTCCGCGGCTTGCACTCCAGGGGGTAGGAGGCCACATGTAACCGCCACAAGTGCCGACGTGACTGGGTGCAGGCCCATATATACCTATAGATTTATTGGCTGAAAAGGAAAGTATTGAGGGCACTCACAACTGCCGACTGGCTTATGGTGAGCTGTTTTCAGTCTTACTTGGGCCTTATACGCGCTTGTACACTCACATCTTCGTGATTTATTGTTTTGAATAAATAAGCCCCCAGCCCGCCACCCCACCCCTCTTCTCTCTCTCTC